>JACEIK010004723.1:68121-99180 GCA_018107945.1 Datura stramonium
CTATATATATGGAAAATATCAATTCTTTACTGTTATTAATTACATGCTGATTAGAACAAGGTGTTTTGCTATCTTTCAACTATTTAGACTAGTGGGATGTTCTCAACTGACATGAATTTATAATTATTATAAAATTACCAAAAATATACTCTTAGATTAAACAAATTGGATATGTTCTAATTGAGTACTTGAACGCATGATAAAATGTTCTCATTAAATACTTTCGACTCATAATTTTTTTAAAAAATTTCTTCTCAAAGGACCATTACATATACAAGTTAATCATATAAAAATGTCTCTTTTTACTATACAAATCAACAACAATTGGATTAAGCTTGTGTCTTTATAAATTTAAGTGGAACTTATCTCTGTAATGGCATCTTGGATAATGATGTTTACCATCAATTGTAGTCTAGATTCGGTGGATTATTCATTTTTTTAATCTTTTTGTTTGTCAAAAAGAGGTTAATATTATCTTACGTTTGAGTCAACTTTCATGATATATAATTCAAAAGATAACTTAAGTAGATATTCAGAATTGAGTAAATTTAATTATGGTCCTTTGACGAATTTCTGTGGTCAAAGTCTAGTTTGTCCCCTTTCACAAAATGAACCAGGAACAAAACAGAATGAAGGCAATAGACATTGTGATGATTGCAATTGTGTAAGTAACGATTTGTAAGAGTTCTATTTTATACACTATGCAAAAAACTGTTATACTCTTTCTATCAAATACTAGAAGAAACATTACATATGATTGGGACACATGGAACATATAATAGATAAGAATGAATTTATAATATCTTTGATCAATTATCAATTCATATAACTGATAAAAATGAATTTATAACATTTTTGACCATTTATAGCCTCTGCTAATTAGATTTTAACATTTGGTTACATAATGGTTCGGTCTAAGTTCATTAATTACACCGCTGATTACTTCATCATAAATTGACATTATGGGTGATAATGAAGTGATATTTAGTATAGTATTTTACTGATTTTAGTGTTATAAATCTAGAAAGAGAAAGAACCATCTCCTCTTTTTCAGTTCAATTCAAAACAAGTAAAAATTCTTCTTTTTTTTTTGTCTTTCTTACTTTCTTTCTTTATCAGCTCTAACATTTTCCCAAATAATTAAGAAAGCTACCTATACAAGATCTTAAGGGAGAGAATAGTGAAGTAAAGTGAGAAAATCCAAAATCTGATGATGAATTAATTAATCAAGAAGACATGAAAGAGTTGGAATTAGAAGAAGTATTAAGTTCTGAAATTGAGGCTTTATACTTATCAAGAGAACTCCCAGTATTTGATGAAGCCTCCCATCAATGCACAAACTTTTTTGTTCCAGATGAAGTCATTATTTAAATTCTCTCAAGGCTTCCAGTGAAATCTCTCTTAAAATTCAGGTCTGTTTCAAAATCTTGGCTTGCTTTGATCTCCAGCCCTGAGTTTATCAAGTCTCATTTAAATTTATCAGCTAATAACAAAGAGTACACCAACCATAGGCTTATGTTGGATTACCCAACCTAAATACAATCTTAAGGAATGTCCTCTTAAGTCATTATTTTATGATGAGTATGTTATGGATGAATTAGACTTAGAAGATTATCCCATGAAAAACTCCTCTATATATTTTTTTCTATTAAGGGTTCTGTCAATGGATTAATTTGTCTTGCAACTGGGGAAAAAAGAATTATTTCTATGGAACCCATTAATTAGAAAGTACAAAAGTTGCCCGATTTTAGAACTAAATTCAGGGTTGCTAACTATTTCACATATGATTTTGGATATGATGAGATTCATGGTGATTATAAGGTAGTGCATGTTTTTAACCTTTTGAAGGATTTTGAGGTTGATATCTATAACCTAAAGAATGATTCTTGGAGAAGAATTGATTATTCTCAGAATGTGATGGGATTAATTAATTTAGGTAAGTTTGTGAATGGGAAGCTTCATTGGGCTACTTATACTACTTATCTTGGTTTTCAAAAGGGGTTGGAGCATAACCTATTTTGATTTAGCTTATAACAAATAGAGAAAAGTGGAGCGAGCCTACTATGGAGAAGAAGGGGATGGTACTCTCGTGTTGGGAGTGTTGGGAAGTGATCTTTCTATGATTTGTAATAATTTGACTACTGATCAAGTAGATGTGTGGGTTATGACAGAGTATGGAGTTAAAAAATCTTGGATAAAGATGTTTACCATCAATTGTACTCTAGGTTTTATGGATTATTTCTATACTCAATCCTATTGTTTGTCAAAAAGAGGTCATGAACTTTTGCTTATGTTTGCATCAACTTTCATGATATGCAATACAAAGGATAACTTGATCAAATATGCACAATTTAGAAGATTTGATTTTGGTCTTTCGGTTAAAATCTACATTCAAAGCTTGATTTGTCCCTTCTCACAAATTAAACCAAGGATACAATAAGAATGAAGGAGGCCGAAGCTTAGACGAAGGTAACTATGTAACTAATGATTTGCAAGTGTTCTACTTTATGCATTTTGCAAAAGGCTATTATATTTTCTCTTTCTATGAAATATTGGAAAATCCAGTACATTTTTAAGGGAGAACTTTATCCAACATATTCATGGAGATCTAACTTAACCTGGTCCTGCATTAATAATCTTTTTTAAAATTAAACTTAAGCACGAAAATGAAATAAGAGTTAAGGCCAATTTCAAATTTAGCAGTTATATTGAGATTAGCAAGAGTGAATGGAATTAAGAGAAAGTAATAGAGGAACTATTTAGCTTCTATAATTATGGAAGTAGATTTGGGTATGAAGCTTTGATTAATGGGATCTTGTCTGCACTGGTGAAAGGAAGAAGGCTTCTGTAAGAAAACTTAGGTGGTGTTGGTTGAGCTAGAGCAGATATGAAATTGCAACCTCATGTAATTTATTTTTCAGATAATGTAACTATCATATATTAGTTCATATTATATGCTTAGAAGTTTAGAGGACCGTAAATGCTCAATGCACAGGGGAATGAAGCTTCGTCATTTGCCACGACAATGAAATTAACTTTTGTTTTAATTAATGCATATAGAATGTATGTTTATTCTTGTGGAAATTGCTATCTGTTGTAGATTCCCATATAAACTCAATATTACTAGTCATGAGTCATGGCAGATTAGTAAAATATTATTTAATTTTGTTTTCTACTATTGAACTTTCAAGAAGCGGGGTTATTTAAGGAGCAATTTAGCCAACGATGTTGTTTGATTGAATTTTGATGATGGAGCATGGGATCACCTCGTTTATTTTTATGTCGATATGATAATTTTCTTTGTACGTGTTTAATGAAATGCTTACTTGTGTTTACTCTATGTAGGTCCCATTTCTTGTTTGTTTGCAATCAAAGATTAAAAAAACCTTATGTTTTTCATGTATTGGAGTTGTCAAAAGTAGATTCATAATATTTTGTTGTAACCTAATTCTAGAAGGAGCGCGGGCTTTTCACTTTTTTTTACAGGTGTAAGGGAAATATCCATATTGTCCTAAACCCAGCAGGAGCCTGGGCTCTTCACGAGTTCTTTGCATTTTAAACCCTAATGTGTGTTATCTTTAGTGATTTGAACTATCACATTATTTTATATAAAAGGGAAAATATATCCCTTAACTTTGCGATTAGAGCAGATATACCCCTTCTTAAAAAAGTAAAGCATATATATCCTTGTTGTTTAATAAATGGTGCATATATACCCTTGTCATCTAACAAATGGTAATATTTATCCATTTTTTAATTAACTTATATTTATTGAATTATAAGAATTCTAAAACTTATTATTTTTATTTTAAAAAATGTCACGTTGCTTTAAAAAAATTTCTTGCGTATTTTTTTACCCCTCTAAACCTGACGCAAATAAGAAAAATGCCTTAATCACTTTGCTACTTAGTTATAAAATGTAACACCCTGAAAGTTTCTAAGATTAGACCCCAGACATAAAATAAGAAATCAACAGGGAAGTGGAAAATTTTACCTCAGAACAAGTCGTGGTACGACTCATTAGATGACCCAACGAGTCATGGTCAAACTTGTGGCAAGTAGTCAAGAGGTGCAAGTGTGGGTTAGTGACAATGGACGGCCTGACGAGTCATTAGGCAGGCAAGGACTCATTACGATGGTCGTCAGAAGAATGCCGCAATTCAAAAAGGGGTCCTGAGGCAGTGGTGACAATGAGAGGAAGGCATGAGTCATCGTATCAAGTAACAACTCGTCTTGTCAGTCGTGGGGTGAAGAGAAGGATTTTTGGCTTCAGTGGTAATGGAAGAAGTCACGAGTCGTGGAGTAATCTCACAACTCGTGAAGTCAGTCGTCTTCCGTTTGAGGGAAGTTGAGAAATTTTCAGTGAGGGTCATGAGTGGTACTTAACGAGTCGTCCATGACCTCACGACTCGTCTAGTCCCTCGTGGGGACTGGCAGCATGAATTTTCTAGCGAGCTTCCAAGGGTGTTTTCATAAAATTCTATGCTTCTAATTCCTAAACTACGCTGTTTTGGGTACCAGATGGGATGTTTTTAAGGGTCCCTCCTAGCCTAAGCCCCTCATTATCCAAAAATCATCGATATAGTTTTCTTCTTCTTCTTCTTTCTCAAGCTCATGAGCATCTAGGGTTTCTCATCAAGGGATGCAAGCTTCAAGATCAGTAAGGGAACCTTCTAATCAGGTATGTGGCACTTCAACAAGGATCTCCTTTCATCCTTGTATCCCAATTTTTATACTAAAACCCTAATCCCTTGATTTTCTAGAAATGCATGTTCTAGGGTTTCAATTTATGGATGAATTCTCATATGCCTTCTATGAATTCTAAGACCCATCATGATTAATAGCCATTTATTCTTACAAAATTACTTTCAACTTATCGAATTATGTACTTGATATGGGAATAACATGATTCTAGAATTTTCACCATGATTTAGCATACATTTCAAATAGGAATTCCATTAAATATTCACATGCTCCTACCATGAACTCGGTATATATGTGTAAAGCACGAGACAATCATATGGGTTTTTTCGTAAATCTAGAATATATGATTTAGCACTTGTGTTGAGGTATGATTAGAACTTATGGGCTTGAATGTATATGAAATATGTGTATGCCTTCACTATGATTTTGGGTATATGTTAAAGTATGACTTGGACCTATGGATTTTACATGAATCTCGAATATATGAGTTATACTTTGAATTTGGGATTGAAATGTTATGAACTTCGAGAACAAAGCACGATTATGATCTTTCAGACTTTCGGGCTTGTTGATAGTAGAAAGTAGCCCTGATCAGATTTTAATTGAATTCAGTATGATGTAATTAGTTGAGCACTTAGATATCTAATTAGCTGAAGTAGCTTATACTATATGAATGAATGTCAGATTGGTACATTCATGTAAAAGTTATATCGGGACACTCCATAGTAGAGAATGTTTCCCTTAGCTCAGTTAAGGATTCTCATTAGCAGAGAATGTCTTCCTTAGTTCAGTTAGGGATTCTCCGTAGCAGAGAATGTCTCCCTTAGTTCAGTCAAGGATTCTCCATAGCATAGAATGTCTCCCTTAGCTCAGTTAGGGATTTTCAATAGCAGAGAATGTTTCCCTTAATTTAGTTAGGGAGCCTCAATAACAAAGAATGTCTCCCTTAGTCAGTCAGGGACACTCCACAGAAGAGAATGTCTCCCTTAGCTTAGTACATGATATCAGTCAGCTCAACTCTGTATAGTTTCATACTTCAGTTTTAAATCAGATTTAGCAGAATTCAGTCTCAGTTAATAATAGATAGCCAGTACAGTGTATGATATCAGTTATAGCTTTAATTCCTAGTATATGTATAGTACATGACCCTTATACATTAGTTTGATTATACTTTAGTAAATGTTTTCAAAGTAAAGTTTCATGTATATATATATATGTATGTATCTCAGACAGGGTTGTTGTATTCCAGTTTAGCTATATGTTGATGTATTCAGTCTACTTCCTTCTTGTATACTTGCATGTTTAGTTTACTTATGTTCCCGCATACTCAATACATTCTAAGTACTGACCGCATACTTTATGTGCTATATCACTTTACAATATAGATTCAGGTTTCCAGACTCAACCACGTGGTTAGATACGCCCCATTCCCATCTTAGCTGCTTGTGGTGAGTCCTCATCTCTCGAGTACGCAATTTATGTTTTCTATTTCAGTTATGTTTCAGATTTCTGACTTTAGGTGTTGGTTGGGGACTTGTCCCAACAACTCATCAGTGTAGTAGAGGCTTTCAGACTTGTATATCAGAGTGTTTATTAGATTTGTTCTTATGGATATTAATTAGACTCTTCCAGTTATCTTCTGCTCATTTGGGTTTTCTATTGGTTGTTATTCTGATAATGTTGCGCAATGATTATGCTATGGGTAGACTTGGGGCCTCTTGGGGTTCCTTGTCCTGTGTCTTGATCCGGACCTATATTCAGGTCGTGACAAACTTGGTATTAGAGAAAAGGTTTAGAGTATCCTAGGGTGTCTGAAAACCACGTTTAGTAGAGTCTTTTTCATGGGTGTGAAGTGCGCCACACTTATGAAGAAGAGGCTACGAGATGTTTTAGGAAATATTCCCTTTTCTTCATGATTCTTATTGTGCGTAGAGTGTGAAACTCTAACAGTTCCTCTCCTGCCTCATGCTTTACACACTCGCAAATAATGCCTCCGAGATTAGCGAATGGAAGAAGAAATGGTAATGGGCGCCAGCAACCCCCACCAGCCCTAGCGGACCCGATGGACGAACATATTACTCATGCCGAGTTCAGAGAAGCCTTTCACATATTGGCACAAGCCATGACCTCACAAATTAATCTATAGGCGATGGCTCATGTTCCCCAAAATGGAAACGTAGCGGCGGCTAGGGTAAGAGACTTTCTCAGGATGAACCCACCCGAATTCTTGGGGTCAAAGGTGGACAAGGACACGTATGAGTTCTTAGAGGAGATCCAGAAGATCATCGAATTATGGGGCTAACGGGAACGGAGAGTGCAGACTTAGCTTCCTACCAGCTGAAAGTAGTCGCTCACATATGGTTTTGTTAGTGGAAAGATAGTCGGGGAGTTGGAGCAGCACCCATAAGTTGGGATGAGTTTATAA
Source organism: Datura stramonium (assembly GCA_018107945.1). NCBI lineage: Eukaryota > Viridiplantae > Streptophyta > Magnoliopsida > Solanales > Solanaceae > Datura > Datura stramonium. Next base: position 75,251 of record JACEIK010004723.1, read on the forward strand.
TTGCATTCCTAGAAAGGTTTTTACCTAGAGAGTTGAGGGAGGCAAAGGCACAAAGTTCATCAACTTGAGGAAAAACAGCATAACTGTCCAGGAGTATGCATTGGACTTTACCCGGTTGTCCAAGTATGCACCGGAGATGGTAGCCGATCAGAGGGCTCGTGTGAGCAGGTTCATGAACAGAGTGTAAGACTCCTTGGTCAAAGAGTGCAGGACCGCCATGTTGCACAAGGACATAGACTTTTCACTTTTGGTGATATTCACCCAACAAATAGAAGCGGAACATGTGAGGGAAAAAGAGAGATAGGCAAAGAGGGCTAGGACAAGAGATTGAGAGTTTTCCCCTTAGAGGCCGAGTGGTGAACACTGCTCATGTTCCCAAAAGAGATCATTAGCCCCAGTACCTTCGACAGCCAGTGCTTTGTACAGAACTAGGGTAAGGGAGATTACCTATTCATCTTGTAAGAGCTGTGGGAAGTACCATTTGGGAGAATGCATGGATTGCTCAGACGTTTGTTTTTGGTATGGCAAGTTGGGTCATAAGCACCGAGATTGTGCAGAAGCTAAGTGGGGTGAGAGTAGGGCACCAGCTACCTCTTCAGTAGCTCCTGTGAACCGCCCATTTCATGTTATACCCTAAAAGCCCTAAGATCAGACTCGAGAGTTGAAACATAGAAAAATAGGATTTTCTGCACCAGGTCACAGACCCAGTCATCCTATAAACTATTAGTATGATCACGAGTCGTTAAGTGACTCATGGTGAGGAGTTTTACTTAAGTTGGAAATTCTAGTTTTTCGATCACCACATACATGAGCATGAGTCGTGGTCGGCACCACGACTTGTTAAGTTAGTCGTGGTCAATGTTGGTGGAAAGAAGAGGAATTTGGGCAGTAAAGGCAATGGGAGGTGACCGCGAGTCGGGGTCACCAGTAACGACCCATTGTATTCCCCATGGTGAGATCCAAGTGAAGATTTGGTAGTGTTCTTGACGGCTTGTGGCCACGAGTCACGGCCAACGATGATGACTCATCTAGTCCCTCGTTGGGACTAACAGTCTGTTTTTCCCAGCGAATTTAGTAAGTGCTTTTCCATAATTCCTATTTTCTTAAAGATTAAACTACGTCATTTTAAGACTAGAATAGAGAGTATTAAGATGGGTTAAGTCATTCTAGCCTATTCAAAACTCATGTACGCAAGTTTGAGGGTTTAGAGAGTGATCAAGCATAGTTCATCAAGGTTCTTCATCAATTCTACTTCAATTTCCTTTGGGTGATTAAGGAAGTGAGTAGAATCAACTTACCCAGGTATGTAAGGCTATGAATGAGAGTTCCTTTCACTCTCATGCCCTAAAATCTTCTCAAACTTCATGAATTCCAATTGTAAAAGTAAAGTTTCATGATCAGTGAAGTTTATGTCAATTCTTGTGAAATTCGATATGATCTATCGATGGGTCAATATCTTACATGTATTAAATAATATTTTATGATTTATGGGAAGATTTTACAACTATTTTAAAGATAAATTGATAGGTTTGAGTTTAAATCCAATTATGCCCAATTATGCATGTTCTTATGAAAAGTTAAGTTATGATTTTGCTATGATCTTGATCTAGATTAGCCCAACTATGATTTATGCTTTAAGAAATGATTTCTCTCAAATACTTATCATGGATTTATGAGATATAAATTATATACATGTTTTATAAGTATGCATGAATTTCATGATTTATGAATTTATGATTATTGCCGACTCACGGGCCTTATTTCATGGCTAGTTCACGCATTTCAATCATGCTTATGATTTTCATGATTTTAACTAGCCCATGAATCTCACGTAGATTATCCTATGAGAACTATATATGTTTTGGGAGTAGTATTTAATATCGAGTATACCCGAGGGTCCAAGCATATCCTATGTCTTAGAACTACACGCCAACGTAGCCATGATGGCACCTCCTTTGTGACTGTCCCTTTTGCCCGAATGGGCCTTTCACGAGTGATATCACGCCTATTTTCATGGCTCTACCCTTGGAAAGGTATGAACACCCTCCGACTAGGTGTTTATAGGTTGGGCTCCATGTGTGCTCATATGGGGTATGTCGGTTATAAGAATCTCCCACTTTTTTCCTCATGATTTATGAATGATTATGATTATGTATTTTGTCTCAAGTCATGTTCAATAATAATTTCTCTTATACTTACAATTATGATTGATTTACGAATGTTTTAAAAACCTTGAACCTTATATTTACATTATGATATTTACGTTATGATCATGTTGTCCTACTCTAATGAACTCTTATGTATTTTAACTGTCCATTTTACTTACCTCGCATACTCGATTTATTTCAAGTACTAGTTGCATATTCTATGTTGTATCATTTCATGATACAGGCTCCGTTCTTCAGACTTAGCCCCCGCCACTAGCCAATTTCCGGAGTTAGAATCCAATCTCAGTTGGTGAGTCCTCATCTATCGAGGACCTTTTCTTATCAGTTATCTCTACATTTTCAGTTTCATCCATAGAGAGTTAGTTGGGGTCTTTTCCTATCAACTCATCATAAATAGAGGCTTTTCGGAAATAGATTGTATTTATCTTTAGATACGTGTTGTATGTTCAGATTTTATGTTATTTTCAAATTTCCGCTATGTTTATTATGTCGATATTCCATTTTTATTGATTTAGTTACATGTATGTTCATGTCATGGGTTTACTTGGAGTCTCTCGGGGTTCCTTGTTGTGTGTCTCGATCCGAGTCCATGTTCGGGTCGTGACAAACTTGGTATGTGAGCATTAGATTTTGAAGTGTTCTAGGGTGTCTGAAAGCCGTGTTAAGTAGAGTCTTTTTCATGGGTGTAAAGCACGGCACACTTATGATGAATAGGCTACGTGACGTTAGGAAATGTTCTCTTCTTTCATGATCTATGTCGTGCGGTGAAATGTCTCTCTATCCTTCTAACTAGTGATATTCACGTTTGCAGAATCATGCCTCCCCATAGAGTTAACGGAAGGAGAAATGGGAGCGGAAATGGGCACCATGATGGAAATGGAGATGGGAACCAATAGGCCCCACCAATCCATGAGGAGCATGTACCCGAGCCGGTTGCCCATGCATCAAGGAAGCCATCCAGATGTTAGCCCAGGCCCTGACCAGCCATGTCAATCAACAGGCAGTAGTGCATGTCCCTCAGAGCGGGAATGTGGTGGCGGCGAGAGTTAGGGACTTTCTAAGGATGAACCCTCCCGAGTTCCTTGGATCGAAGGTGGACGAGGATCCACATGAGCTCATTGAGGAGATTTTGAAGATCACCCAGATTATGGGGGTGATGGGGAGAAGTGTGCTGATTTGGACTCATATCAGTTGAAGGGGGTCACACACATTTGGTTCAAACTGTGGAAGGATAGTAGGGCGGTTGGAGCAAGCCCTGTTAGTTGGGATGAGTTTCATGCCGCTTTTCTTGATCGGTTCTTCCCTCTGGAGATGAGGGAGCTAAAAGTGGCCGATTTTGTGAATCTAAAGAAAGGAAAGACAACAGTTCAGAAGTATGCCTTGGAGTTCACATGTTTGTCCAGGTATGCACCTGAGTTGGTGGCGGATCAAAGAGCCCGTGTGAGCAGGTTCATAAACGGGATAGTAGACTCCTTGGTTAGGGATTGCCAGACCGCGATGCTTCTCCAAGATATTAAATTTTCTCAGATAGTCATGTACGCCCATTAGATGGAGGCGGTACAGCTGAGTGAGCGGGAGAGAGAGGCCAAGAGGGTCAGGACTGATAGCATTGGATTCTCCTAGCCAAGGCCTAGTTGGCACCGTTAGCAGTCCCACCAGAGACCTTTATCCCCAACACTATCATCAACTAGTGTCTCATCCCGACCCAAACGAGATCAGAGGGGTAGAGCGTCAGGCTCAAGGGGCTAGAAGAGCATTTCAGGAGATCACACTTTTCCAGCCTGTGCGAAGTATGGCAAGAACCACCCGGAGAGGTGTTTAGTTGGTTCAGACGCTTGTTTCGGGTATGGAAAACCTGGAAAAAGGATCAGAGATTTCCCTTCAGCTAGATCAGGGATGGTGGAGCTCATATCCCAGCCGCTAGTTCAGTAGCTTCGGTGGCACGTCCCTTCCAGCATGGTGCTTCTACTAGTACAGGCGGCGGACAGCGCCAAAATAGATTTTATGCCCTAGCATCCCGCCAGGAGTAAGAGGTCTCCCCGGATGTAGTCACTGGTATGTTACAAGTATTCCATCTTGATGTATATGAATTGTTAGATCCAAGGGCTACCTTGTCTTTTGTGACACCCTATGTTTCTAGTAGCTTCAGAATTAGTCCTGAAATCTTATCAAAACTCTTCTCAGTCTCTATTCCAGTCGGTGATTCAGTTATATCTAGACGGGTGTATAGAAATTGCCCTGTCACAGTCCTTCAGAAAGTCACCTCAACAGATCTAGTAGAGTTAGCCATAACCGATTTTGATGTTATCCTCAGCATGGACTGGCTATTTGCATGCTATGCCTCAGTCAATTGTAGAACCCGGGTAGTAGAATTCAGATTTCTGAGTGAGCCAGTGCTAGAGTGGAGGGATAGTTCAACTGTGCCTGTAGGTCATTTCATTTCCCACCTTTAAGGCTAGAAAGATGATCTCTAAGGGTTGCGTGTACCATCTAGTTAGGGTTAAGGATGCTATGTCTAAGGCCCCGACTATCCAGTCAGTTCCGGTAGTATGTAAGTATCTAGAAGTGTTCCTAGACGAATTACCGGGAATTCCTCCCGAGAGAAAAATCGATTTTGGTATTGACCTCCTTCCCAACACGCAACCTATATCTATTCCTCCTTATAGAATGGCTCTAGCCGAGCTAAAAGAGTTGAAGGAGAAGTTGAAAGACTTAGACAAGGGTATCAAACCTAGCAAATCCCTACGGTGTGCACCAATTCTATATGTTCGGAAGAAGGATGGTTCCCTTCGAATGTGCATTGATTATCGACAGTTGAACAAGGTGACCATCAAAAACAGGTATCCTTTTCCTAGGATTGATGATTTATTTGACCAACTTCAGGGTGCTAAGTGCTTTTCGAAGATAGATCTCAGATCCGGATACCATCAGCTCTGGTTTCAAGAGAATGACATCCCGAAGACAACCTTTAGGAATTGGTATGGTCATTAAGAGTTTGTATTTATGTCTTTTGGACTAACGAATGCTCCTGCAACTTTTATGGATTTGATAAATAGGGTGTTCAAGCCATATTTGGATATGTTTGTGATTGTGTTTATCGATGACATCCTAATATACTCTCGGAGCGAGGAGGAGAATGCCGCTCATTTGAGGGTGGTGCTACAGACTCTCAAGGATCGACAATTATATGCCAAATTCAATAAGTGTGAGTTTTGGTTGAACTCAGTGACATTTTAGGCCATGTGGTGTCAAGTGAGGGTATAAAGGTGGGCCCTCAGAAGATAAAAACTGTGAAGAATTGGCCTAGACTGGTGAATCCTTCAGATATCAGGAGCTTCTTGGGCTTAGCTGGTTATTATCAGAGATTTGTTGAGGGGTTTTCATCTATTGCAGCGTATTGACCAAATTGACCAAAAAGAAAGTGAAGTTCCAATGGTCAGAGGCTTGTGAGATGGTGTGCTTCGATATCAGGATCTCTTGTGTTCTCTGGATGTTGATGATTTGAGAGATAGGATGTTGCACGAGGCTCACGGTTCCAGATATTCCATACATCCAGGTGCCTCCAAGATGTACCGTGACCTACAGGAAGTCAATTGGTGGAATGGAATGAAGAAGGACATTGCAGAATTTGTGGCTAAATGTCCGAATTGTCAGCAAGTGAAGGTTGAGGACCAGAGACCAAGAGGTGTACTTCAAGACATCAATATCCCTTCTTGGAAGTGGGATGAGATCAATATGGACTTCATCAAAGGATTTCCTCGCACTCGTCGATAATATAACTCCATTTGGGTGGTCGTGGACAGGTTGACCAAAGACGCTCATTTTCTACCAGTCAAAACTACTGATTTAGTGGAGGATTATTCCAAACTATACATTTGACAGCTAGTTCGGTTACATGGAGTGCCATTTTCCATCATATCTGATAGAGGTACTTAGTTTACCTCTTAGTTTTGGAGATCGTTTCAAAAGGGACTTGGTACTCAAGTCAAGCTTAGCATAGCGTTTCATCCGCAAAGGGATGGTCAGGCGGAGCGGACTATTCAGACTCTCAAGGACATGTTAATAGCATGTGTGATTGACTTTAAGGGTAGATGGGATGATCAATTGCCTCTCATTGAGTTTGCATATAACAACAACTATCATTCCAGCATTCAGATGGCTCCGTTTAAGGCTCTCTATGGGCGGAGGTGTAGATCTCCTATTGGTTTGTTTGAAGTCGATAAAGATGCAATGATATGGCCAAATTCAGTCCAGGCCATGGAGAAAGTTTAGCTCATAAGGGATAGGTTGAAAATAGCTCAGAGTCGCCACAAGTCCTATGACGATGTGAGAAGGAGAGAACTTGAGTTTGAAGCTGATGATTGGGTATTCCTAAATGTATCTCCCATGAAGGGGGTGATGATATTTGGAAAGAAAGGGAAACACAGTCCCCATTATGTTGTCCCATACAAGATTTTGAAATGGGTTGGCAAGGTAGCATATGAATTGGAGTTTCCCTCAGAACTAACCTCAATCCACCCAGTTTTCCATGTATCGCTCTTAAGGAAGTGTTTAGGGGATCCAACTCTAGTTGTTCCGGTTGAGAGTGTGGGTATGAAGGATAGTCTTAGTTATGAGGAGGTTCCCGTAGAAATACTTGATCGTTAGGCTCGAAGGCTAAGAAACAAAGAAGTAGCTTTAGTTAAAGTTTTATGGAGAAACTTGTTGAGAGAGCTACTTGGGAAGCCGAAGCAGATATGATGGCTAGATACCCACATCTATTCCCGCCCGGCTCAGTTTTAGCTTGAGGTATAAGTTCTTCCTTAATACTCTATTCAGTTTCATGTTCAGTTCATGTGTCCAAGTTTCTTTCATGTGAAAGCATGTATGTATGAATCATGAATTCAGTTCAGCCATGTAGTTCAATTCGGAGACAGTCGTTCGTCAGTTTTCAGCATGTATGTTCTGTATTTGAGTATGGTGATTGCATTTCTCTTCTTTTTGTATGTTTTCCCACATTCAAGAATGAATGTTCCCAAGGAGGAGATATTGTTATACCCCAAAAGCCCTAAGATCAGACCCAGGAGTTGAAATGGAGAAAAATAGGATTTTCTACACCAGGTCACAGAATGAGTCANCTAAGATCAGACCCAGGAGTTGAAATGGAGAAAAATAGGATTTTCTACACCAGGTCACAGAATGAGTCGTCTTGTGACCCATCAGGATGATCACGATTCGTTAAGTGACTCGTGGTGAGGAGTTTTACTTAAGTTGGAAATTCTAGTTTTTGGGGCACCACGGACATGACCACGAGTCGTGGTCAACACCACGACTCGTTGAGTCAATCGTGGTCAAGGTTGGTGGAAAGAAGAGGAATTTGGGCAGTAAAGGCAACGGGAGGTGACCACTAGTCGTGGTCACCAGTAACGACCCATCGTGTTACCCGTGGTGAGCTCCAGGTGAAGCTTTTTCAATGCACTTTCCACTTGTGTCCATGAGTCGTGGCCAAGGACAACGACTTGTCTAGTCCCTCGTTGGGACTGGCAGTCTGTTTTTCCCTGCGGATTTAATAAGAGCTTTTTCGTAATTTTTATCTTTATAAAGCCTAAACTATGTCTTTTTAAGCCCAGAATAAAGTGTATTAAGATGTATTAAGTCATTCTATCCATGCATACAAGTTTGAGGGTTTAGAGAGTGATCAAGCATAGTTTATCAAGGTTCTTCATCAATTCTTCTTCAATTTCCTTTGGATGATCAAGGAAGTGAGTAGAAACAACTTACCCAGGTATGTGAGGCTATGAATGAGAGTTCCTTTCACTCTAATGCCCTAAACTCTTCTCAAATTTCATGAATTTCAATTCTAAAAGTCAAGTTTCATGATCAATGAAGTTTATGTCAATTCTTGTGAAATTCGATATGATTTATCGACGGGTCAATCTCTTAGATGTATTAAATCATATTTTATGATCTATGGAAAGATTTTATAACTATTTAAAATATAAATTGATAGATTTGAGTTTAAATCCAATTATGCCCAATTATGCATGTTCTTATGAAAAGTTAAGTTATGATTTCGTTATGATCTTGATCTACATTAGACCAACTATGATTTATACTTTACGATATGATTACTCTCAAATAGTTATCATGGATTTATGAGATATCAAGTATATACATATTTTACAAGTATGCACAAATTTTATGATTTATGGATCTATGATTATGGCCGACTCACGGGTCTTATTTCATGGCTAGTTCACGTATTTCAAGCATGCTTATGATTGTCATGATTTTAAATAGCCCATGAATTTCATGTATATTATCCTATGAGCACTATATATATATTGGGATTAGTATTTAACACCAAGTAGACCCGGGGTCCAAGCGTATCTCGAGTCTCAGAACTACACGCCAATGTAGCCATGATGAGACCTCCTTTGCGACTGTCCCTTTTTCCCAAATGGGCCTTTCACAAGTGATATCATGCCTATTTTCATGGTTCTACTCTTGGCAAGGTACGAATACCCTCCCGACTAGTGATTTACAAGTCGGGTTCCATGTGTGCTCATATAGGGTATATCAGTTATATGAATCTCCCAGTGTTCCTCATGATTTATGCATGATTATGATTATGTACTTTGGCTCAAGTCATGTTCAATAAGCTTTTCTCTTATACTTACTTATGATTGATTTACGAATGTTTTGAAAACCTTGAGTCTTATGTTTACATTATGACATTTACGTTATGATCATGTTGTCCTACTCTTATGAAATCTTATGTATTTTAACTATCTGTTTTACTTACCTTACATACTCGGTACATTCCATGTACTGACCGCATATTCTATGTTGTATTGTTTCATGTACAGGATCCGATCTTTAAACTCAGCCCCACCAATTGCCAATTTTCGAAGTTAGCATCCAGTCTTAGTTGGTGAGTCCTCATCTCCTTACGACCATTCCTAATCAATTATCTCTACATTTTCAGTTTCAGCCATAAAGAGTTAGTTGGGGTGTTATCCCATCAACTCATCAGAAAAAGAGGCTTTTCGGACATAGATTGTATTCAGCTTCTGATTCGTGTTGTATGTTCGGAATTTATGTTATGTTCAGATTTTCTCTATGTTTATTATGTCGATCTTCCGTTTTTATTGATTGAGTTACATGTATGTTCATGTCATGGTTTTACTTGGAGTCTCTCGGGGCTCCCTGTCCCATGTCTCGATCTGAGCCCATGTTTGGGTCGTGACATTTTAGCAGGGTGTATCCTCTAGCGCAGGTGGTGGACAACGTCAAAACCACTCCTACACCTTGGTAGCACACAAGGATAAGGGCAAGTCGCCAGAAATAGTCATAGGTATGTCACGAATTTCTCGTGTTACTCTTTGCATGTTTCTAGCCCAGAACCCCAGTATTGAATAAGAAGCTTTTCTAATGTTTGTTGAGAAGAGATTGTTGATGTTGGTGTGAATAGTTGTGGGTGTGAGGTTTGAACTAAACGTTAGAGGGGGAGGAGAAGTCAAGAGTTAGTGGTGTATCTCCAACCTTAAGAAAGATTCAGGAGCCATAGAATAATGGCTTAAAGCTAAGGGGGAGATGGTAAGTCTGTGAGACAAGTCGAATCTTGAGTATGCTAGTAGGGGAGTTCCATCCCTAACAGTTACGATATACCAATCCCTTCAAGTTTGGATAATTCCTCTTGTGTTTCAGTTGAAGCTATGCTTTTCCCATTCCCATGTACAGACTCTCAGAATTTCTAGATAACCACTTCAGACAGCGATGCTAATGCTAGTCTTACTCTATGAATCCTTAAGGCTTATCTTTGTGTTATAAACAAGCTATGTGTGTTAACTTATGTCTTCTAGTTTGTTCAGCTCGAACTCAACCTTTAGAAGTTGCTTTAGTAGCTCAGTAGATAAGGGTACCTCATGTATGTGCTCAATTTTAGATGTCATGAATGATTCGTGCTCATGAGTCCCTTACTTTCAGTTAGACCAGATATCATAAATTCTAGATCAGTAACAGAAAGCGATTTGAGAATGATGACTCAGTCTATATTAGCTCAGTGCCAGTTAGAGGAAAAGAATCCTTCTCAGCATTCTATCTAGTTCCATGTCAGTTTCAAGTCGTTCAGTCCCTCTTACTCCTTAGCATGCATGTACGATTTAGATATTCAGTTCAGATATGTAAGATCAGCCTGGAGTCAGATACTCCATCAGTTTCAGTTGTAAATGCTTAATATTTAGGATATCAGTTCTTTCCCCAGTTTTTAGTGTGTTTAGCCAACATTCGAGGACAAATGTTCCTAAGGGGGAGATATTATAAAACCCAGAAAGTTTCTAAGATCATACCCTAGACTTAAAATAAGAAATCAGCAGGGAAGTGGAAAATTTCGCTTCAGAACGAGTCGTGGTACAACTTGTTAGATGACCCAATGAGTCGTGGTAAGACTCATAGAAAGTAGTCAAGAGGTGCAAGTCTGTCTTAGTGACAACAGACGGCTCGATGAGTCGTTAAGCAGGCAACGACTCATTACAATGATCGTTGGAAGAATACCGGAATTCGAAAAGGGGTCCCGAGGCAGTGGCGACAACTAGAGGAAGGGATGAGTCATCGTATGAAGTAACGACTCATCTTGTTAGTCGTGGGGTGGAGAGCAGGATTTTTGGCTTAAGTGGTAACAGAAGAAGTTACGACTCGTGGATTAATCTCACGACTTGTGAAGTCAGTCATCGTCTATTTGAGGGAAGTTGAGGAAATTGTAGTGAGGGTCACGAGTGGGACTTAACGAGTCATCCAGGACCTCATGACTCGTCCAGTCCCTCGTGGGGATTGGCAGCATGAATTTTCCTGCGAGCTTCCAAGGGTGTTTTCATAAAATTCTATGCTTCTAATTCCTAAACTACGTTGTATTGGTTACTAGATGCGATTATTTTAAGGGTTCCTCCTAGCCTAAGCCCCTCATTTTTCAAAAATCGTCGATGGAGTTTTCTTCTTCTTCTCTCATGCTCATGAGAATCTAGGGTTTCTCATCAAGGGACGGAAGCTTCAGCATCAGTAACGGAGCCTTCTAATCAGGTATGTGGGACTTCAACAAGGATCTCCTTTCATCCTTGTGTCCCAATTTTTATACTAAAATCCTAATCCCTTGATTTTCTAGAAATACATGTTCTAGGGTTTCAATTTATGGATGAATTCTCATATACCTTTTATGAATTCTAAGACCCATCATGATTAATAGCCATGTATGCTTACAAAATTACTTTCAAGTTCTCAAATTACGTACTTGATATGGGAATAGCATGATTATAGAATTTTCACCATGATTTTATCATGCATTTCAAATGGGGATTCCATTAAATATTCACATGCTCCTACCATGAACTTGATATATGTGTTTAAAGCATGAGACGATCATATGGGTTTTTCTGTAAATCTAGAATATATGATTTAGCACTTGTGTTGAGGTATGATTAGAACTTATGGGCTTGAATGTATATGAAATATGTGTATACCTTCACTATGATTTCGGGTATATGTTAAAGTATGACTTGGACCTATGGATCTTACATAAATCTAGAAGACATGACATATGCAATGAATTCGGGATTGAAATGTTATGAACTTCGAGACAATAGCATGATTATGATCATTCAGACTTTCGGGCTTGTTGATAGTAGAATGTAGCCCTGATCAGATTTTAAATGAATTCAATATGATGTAATTAGTTGAACACTCAAATCTCTAATTAGCTGAAGTAGATTAAACTATGAATGAATGTCAGATTGGTACCTTCATGGAAAAGTTATATCGGGACACTCCATAGCGGAGAATGTTTCCCTTAGCTCAATCAGGGATTCTCCATAGCAGAAAATGTCTCCCGTAGCTCAATCACAGATTCTCAATAGTAGAGAATGTTTCTCTTAATTCAGTTAGGGAGTCTCAATAGTAGAGAATGTATCCCTTAGTCAGTTAGGGACACTCCATAGCAAAAAATGTCTCCCTTAGCTCAGTCCATGATATCAGTTAGCTCAGCTCTATCATAGTTTCAGACTTCAGTTCTAAATCAGATTTAACAGAATTCGGTCTAATTTAACAGTAGATAGCTAGTACAATGTATGATATCAATTACAACTTCAGTTCCCAGTATATGTATAGTACATGACCCTTATGCATTAGTTTGATTATACTTCAGTAAATATTTTCAAATAAAAGTTTCATGTCAATATATATGTATATCAGACAGGGTTGTTGTATTCCAGTTCAGTTATATGTCGATCTATTCAATATAGTTCCTTCTTGTATATTTACATGTTTAGTTTACTTGTGTTTCCCACATACTCAGTACATTCCAAGTACCGACCGCATACTTTATGTACTATATCGTTTCATGATATAGATTCAGGTTTTCAAACTCAGCCACGTGGTTAGATACGCTCCATTCCCATCTCAGCTTCTTGTGGTGAGTCCTCATCTCTCGATGACTTGATCTATGCTATCTATTTTAGTTATGTTTCAGTTTTCTGACTTTACGAGTTAGTTGGAGGCTTGTCCCAACAACTCATCAGTGTAGTAGAGGTTTTCAGACTTGTATATCAGATTCAACTTTTGTATCAAAGTTTTTATTAGATTTGTTCTTATGGATATTAATTAGACTCTTCCAGTTAGCTTCCGCTCAGTTATGTTTTATGTTGGTTGTTATTCTGATAGTGTTATGCTATGATTATGTCATGGGTCGACTTAGGGCCTCTCGGGGTTTCTTTTTCCATGTCTTGATCCAAGCCTATGTTCAAGTCATGACATAAAATGAGTTTAGAATGAATCTGAATAAAAGATGAATTGAATTATTTTTACTTGGATCGGGTCTGGAGGAGTAAAAAATGAGTAAGGTAACTTTTTAAAGTTATGTGACATTTTTAAAATTAAAAAATCAGTTTTAAATTTTTTTCTAAGAGCGAAGGGTCAAAAACACACTTTAAATATTCAGTTTTTTTGAGTTTCCTACCGAATCTATTAGGTGTTTACTTTTCCTACCTGGACTATTACCAAATGATTATCAAAACACAACTCCACTATTAATTACTCACTTTTTCCACCTAAAATATCAGGTAGAAAAAGTGAGCAATTGATAGTTTAGGTGTGTTTCAATAAAAATTTTGTGATAGTTCAGGTAGGAAACTCAAACATCTGATAGTTCGGGTATGAAACTCAAAAAATTATGATACTTTAGATGTGTTTTTCACCCTTCACTCTTTTCTAAATTCAGTATGTTAACGAAAAATGACTAAGGTATATATACAATACTTTTTTAATGAGGGGTATCGCTCCAAATTGCAAGTTGAAGTGTCACGCCCCACCTTGGGAGGCATGACTAGCACTTGTGCCACACTGGGGCCTGGGCTGACCTAGCTGCGCATATGCACCTCTGGTGCTGCCAGCGAATCAAAATCAAGAAAACAACGAGCTATATCTCGGCTGTAAAAACAGCCTCCACCCAACAAGACCACATAGCAACCTGTAAAAGAAAACAGTTAATCCAGCAAACCAGATAATAAGGGGATCCTGTACGGGCCGACAAGACCACCATGAAATCTAGTCATAATAGAAGGAAAACAGGCAGTCATACATATACTACCCCCGACAAGGCCGCTAATTGGAAGCTACACTAGGCCCCACACGGACAACATACAAAACACAACAAATATAGGCCCCACATCGCCAATACGAACAACTAACTGAAGGTTGTAGTCTGCAAGCCTCTAAGAGTGACAATATTGTTCGGGAAAAGGCCCCGGCCTACCCAAATGCTATGCAAATGAAAGATAGGTAAACCTCTACAACTTGGCAACTCCGCCTGAAAGGAGCTGGCTAATTTGCTGACTCTGAATAGCTTCTAGGAGGTCCTGAACCCTGTCTGTCTAAAATTGTAGGCAAGTATGAAGCAGCCCATGCATGAGCGTCAGTACAATATGTATCGAATATATAAGGCAGTAATAAATGTTGGATAGAAGCTAATAAAGAACTGAAAGTAAATAGCAAGAATGGGCAGAAGTTAACCTGCAAACTTTCTTATCCATAACCTGTATCTAGTAAATCACTACACGAATATGAGCTGAAGTTGCATGGTTATACATCCATAAACTATATCTAACAAGAAGGTATACAAACAAGAACCTAACCTGGACCCCACAGCTCCTCTGAGCAATCTATAGCCCCGTAGGTGATGACACAATTCGCAAACCTGAAGTTTGTCAACGGAAAACTATTATAGGTGGGGGCAATCCCAACTTATGTGCTACATTTAAGTCTCAATATAGCCACACAATAGGCATATATGGCCCTTTAGCCCTAACACGACCACTACTCGCCCTAGAATAGTATATATAGCTGCCAACAGGCACAACCCATGTGCCTACACCTGACCAGAAGGTCCTAGCAGTGATTATAATCTCTAACGGCCTACACAAAATAGGGCGAGGTCCGAAGTGGCCTAAGCGATCCTTTGAAGGTAATGCTAGGACAATGGTAGCTCATAAGCAAATAGTAAGGTCGTAGGTGACCAACTATTTAGTTCCTCCGCTTAGAACAACTATGGAGCTGCTAATCGGACATGCTCCTAAGCAGTCAGCCTTAACTCTCCACATGCAGCTTATTATAACTCTTGGCATGGAAGTAACACTATGATACTATGGTTCTAGTCCCTTTAGACCATAACTTAGTCTGTCCAGATTTCATATGGCTCCTCTGGGAAATTCATAGCCTCATAGGCAGGTATATCTGGATCTAGTCCTTCGCGACAACATGTACCTGGTATCTATAAGAGTAGCCTAGTATGTTGGCCTCATATCTAACTACTAATAAGGTTTCCTCCTTGGGGTATTGACTAGTCTATTAGACTTGTAACAATTAGGTATATCTTTCCTGAGTGACCTATACGACAAGTAATAGGTAGGCTGAAGCTAACTGTCACTGACAGTAGTCACTGACAGTAGTCACTCATATGGAAAGATATCGCTCATTTCATTAGGAAAACCTAGTGCCACCAACTCAAGGATAAGTCCACCTATCTAGCTTCTGGCTTGGGAGGCATCAAGGTATGCCATCAACCGCTGGGTGAGCTTTACTAACAATTTAGGCGTCAACTGAAAGTTATATCACCCAACTACGCCCTATGTTGTCCAACTTACCAAGTCAGGCCCACCAGCTAACCATAAACTTCTAAGGCCTTGGCACAACAACAAAACATGAGAATACCTCTAAATAGTAGGAATGTGAACGGGGAGCTCTCTATGGCACACCCAGCGTTAGTTACACTTAGCATGCCCCTTTCCAAACGAGCAATACTCTGATATACTCTCAATACGTCTTATACCAGCTAGCCAAGACATACATAATCATTATCTACTTTCAAAGGAATGGGTTGTATCACTATACGACGAAAATAACTTGCCAAAGAGATAAGCCTTAACATATCTTGAATGCTGACTTTTGTTCACCCAAACAGTTTCCAACCTAAAGCCAGTAATTCCACTCAATTGCATATTTTACGCTGAGAGAATAAGGCTATTTCAATACTAAGACCCAGAAAATAATGATATCTTTCAATGAACATTGGCTATAACTCTACTTCATTCAATTCAGTTGAAAACCAACAAATTCCCAAGAGTCTAGAAGGTAGAAATTCTTACCCATCACTTGCAGTCACTTAAGACTCAATTAGAAGTGATTCCGACAACTCTTACTCGGCGGGGTTCTGGTACATTGGGAAAATTTCCAAGAAATAACTCCGCAGGGATGTTCCTCATAGTCTTGAAACTCGTTATGCAAGACAAATTTACATTTGAATAGAGTTTAACAGCGTAATTTGATGAAGAACAGATGAAAAATTTGAGAGTAGACTTCATGCTAGCCGAGGGTCTATTTTTTGTGAAATTTTTAAATGAGAAAATATAACACTTAATACACATATATATAGAGGCAGTGGGGGAGGTTCGTAGAGCGCCTCTCGTTGCAGTGAGGTACGAGTACGGCGCACCGTTCCGTGCATTGGAGGAAGGTCCGTGGTGTGGCACCCCATGTGGCCTGCTCCCGGCCTTCCTCCACTTGCTCTCTCATTGATGCGTCAAATAGTTCCACCTTAGGACCTTTTCCCGTATGTGTTGTACCTTAAACATTCTCAACAAGCACACATGCGAGTCGATTAAACAACGAAAACTCACGAGGTGTAACATTATTCCCCTCTTAGGAACATTCGTCCTTGAATTTAATCTAACTTTAGGAGGTTCCGTCCTTAAGCTTTGTTCAAAAATTTGGGTAGAGTCTCCTCTATAATATGGACTATCCAGAAACCTAAAATGCAGAAAAGTCCAACACAGGCACCTCACATGATGCTATCTACAGCTGAATATCACAGTAATACCATATGTATGTAAACAACTGGTGACTATAGCAACAAAGTCAATTGTATAAAAATCTGAAACTATCTTGCCTTTATTGAGGTCGTCTAAGTTGTATACTATAATTGTAGGGCGTGGAACAATGGAAGATATCCAAACTTTGCATCATTCTTAGTTTTTAAATTCATTCCTTTTATACTCCTATCCCTCCATATGACTGTACTAGACTACAACCTTAGTTCTCGAGATAGTCCCTGTGTACCTGACGATCTAGTGTACCTGTTGAGGTCTCCACATGGGATTGCTCTTTTGTAACCAGGGCATCCTCGACTGTGATAACCCGTGAAAGGTCCCTTACGTGCTGGCATAGCATTGATGAACCGATCTTAGCTACGAACACAACTTTAACTCATAGGCCACTTGAGGATCCGGTTACACATTTTGAGAGTACCGTCTTTCTTTCGCATGAACAACATTGGAGCACCCCATCGAGAGATGCTAGGCCTGATGAAACCCTTACCAAAAAGGTCTTTTAGTTGTTCCTTCAACTCCTTAAGCTTAGCTGGAGCCATTATATAAGGAGAAATAGAGATGGGCTGAGTTTTTGGAAGAAGGTCTATGCCGAAGTCTATTTTCCGCTCAAGAGGGACTCCGGGAAGATCTTCGGGAAAGACATCAGGGAATTCGTTGATAACTGGAATTGACTGAATCATTGGGGTCTCAGAACTAGAATCTTTGATCCGAAATAGGTGATAGATGCACCTTTTCGAAATGAGGTTCCTTTCCTTAAGGTAGGAAATAAATCAACCCTTAGGCACTGAAACACTACCCATCTATTCTAAGACTAGCTCATTCGGAAACTGAAACCTGACACTCTAGTTCTGCAGTCGACTGAGGCATAACTAGAATGTAACCGATCCATGCCAAGAATGAGATAAAAAATGACCACGTCTAGCTCTACCAGATCAGATGGAATGACTTTATTCAACACTGAGACTGGGCAGTTTCTATATACCCGGCTGGCTCTAACTGACTCATCAACTACGGTAGAGAATGAGAATGGTTCCGAGAGGACTTCTGGACTGATTTCAAACTGAGCAGCTGCATAAGGAGTCACAAATGGGCTCCCGGATCTAGTAGGGCATATACATCTAGATGAAAAAGACGTAACATACCCATAACCACGTTAGGTGAGGTCTCCTGATCTTGACTAGAGGACAAAGCATAAAATCGATTTTGGCACTGACTGCCATCGGTAATTGAAGTATTTCCCTGCTAAGCTGGATGGTCTACTGGGGCTACTGAAGTAGACTGAGCTCTTCCCCATCCTGTCGAAGGACACTCTTTTAACCTATGACCCAACTGTCCACATCCAAAGCAACCCTCTTTTCCCAGGAGGCATTCACCGGATGGTTCTTTCTACACTTAGGACAAGCTGGGTAATGGTTGTTGGCACTGTAACTATGGGACTGAGATCCAGATGCTCCACCCTTCTGATCTTTGCAAGACTAGAAAGAAGGGGTGCTGGTTGAGGTGGGTGTTGGAGTCCTCCGTGGCTCCTGCTGTGGGCGGCTACTATCGTCGGACCTTTGGTGGTTAAATCTGATTGACCCATTCTAGTCCTCTTTTTCTCCCGCTCCATATCTTTCAACTTTTATGCCTCAATCTGCTGGGCATGAATGATGATGCTGGAGAGGTCAATGTCCTTTATGAGCATCACCGGTCCTGCACTTCTCAAGTACCAGGTTTGATACTCCGTTGACAAATTTGAGCATGCGAGCCCTTGGCTCGGCTACTATCTCTAGAGAATACCTTGACAATCGAGTGAACTCCAATGCATACTCCTCCAGGTCCTGTTACCCTTCTTTAAATTCAAGAACTCTCTACGACCTTAGCCTCTGTCAACTCTCAAGGAAAAATTTGTCTAGAAATGTTGTGGTGAACTCTTCCCATTCTACTAGCCCTGTTGTTGCTGGCCTCCCTTCCTTCCATTGGTCCTACCAAATCTGAGCCACCCCTTTCAATTGGTAGGCATCCATATCAGCACTCTACGTGGAACTAACACCCATAATCCGAGTGATCTTCCGCACCCCATCTACAAACTCCTACGGGTCCTTTCCCACCTTGGATCCATGAAAGGCTATAGGGTTCATTTGGGTGAAGTCCCGACTCCTAGCAACTGCTTCAGACCCGTTTGTATTTACTAGGACCACCACTTGGTTAATTACCATATGAGCCAGCAGCTGGATTGCCGCTCAAAATTCTGCTGAGGACACTTGTTCGTCCTGAGGGGCTACTGGAGCTGGTGGGGCAGGTCGGTTGGTATTGCCAGCTTTATGTACATTTGCTCGTGTTGGAGGCATATTTTTCACTAAAATGAATAATGCACGAGTTAGGAGGACATTTTAGGATTCAACTTCAACGCACAATAAGGAGAATGAACAAAAGGGAGTTTTTGTAATAACGTCTCGTAGCCTGCACATCATAAGTGTGGTGCGCTTCACACCCATGAAAGGGACTCTACTTGAAACGACATTCATACATCCTAGGATACTCTAAACTTATGGCTCTAATATCAAGTTTGTCACAACCTGAGTCTACACCCCAGCTGAGACACAGTACTTGGTGCCACATGTGACCCCAAGCTAACCCATGGTCTGACATCTGCACTGGTATACTAAGTAAACATAAGCGGAAGTTTTAAAAGAAATATTTATAAATCAATACTACTGAATGTGTAACCTAACTGGAAATGATACTGCACAACTGTGTTTGGAAATACGACTACTAAATGATGAGTTGCTGGGATAAACCCCCAGATAACTCTATAATCCATCTAAATAAAACTGCATGAAAGCGAATATCTTCCTCGAAAGATGAGGAATCACCCAATGACACTGCTGCTGATATCGTCGATGGGAACTATTGACGATGCTGGGACTGAGAACCTACACCTGTATCATAAAATGTTACAACATAAAAAGTATGCGTTAGTACTTTGAATGTACTAAGTAAGTGAGATTTACAATAAGCGGGAAAATAAACAACTGAACTCCAATAATATGAAATGACCAATTGAATACTGTAAAATGATAAAAATAAACTATAACTGATATAGTCAATAATGACCCTGACTGATGGTCATAAATATGTCCTGATGACTAAAATACTAATCTGAGCTAAACTGAACTGAACGGAGACTATACTAATAAGTGAGAGAGTATATAACCGACATATAACCATGTGAGCTAAACGTGGAGTTCGATGTATACGCCCCACTGATAGGACCCATTATACCTTGACAGGGTATAAGGGCATGAACTGTGAGATCACTGTCTGGGCCCATTTGGGCTAATAACCTACAGTGGCAACATAGTTCTGGAAACTTGGGTGCGCTGGAACCCCGATCCTCTCAGTGCTAAGTCCTACTCCCACTAGATAGTCCTAATCTGACCACTAAGATGATAGCTCAAAGATCGGGTCCAATACTAGATCAGGGATACTTATCTGAAAGTACCTTGAAAGTCTTATTGGACCGGATAACTGAAACTGGTGTCCTAAGACTTGCCAAAGCTGCTTATTTGGAAGCGTTTTAACCATCTAAAGAACAAACTAAAACTGGTACTGGTGTTTCTAAGACTGATCAGAGATATTTATATAGAAGCGTCGTAACCTCCTAAAGAACCAACTGAATCGCATTCTTTTTCTTCTCTCTAAAACTTCTCTCTAAGGAAAAGCTCTCTAGGAAGAGCTTAAGTGAGATTCTTGAGGCCATGAGGCTAGATCCCCCTCCGGACCTTGAAAAATTTAATTAAAAATATGAAATTATATATCTCGATAATACAAATCCAACGCAAAAAGAATCACAGAAAAAGACCAACCACAGCTCCGGGAATTCGCAAAATACGAATGCGGTCTATGTTGCCACTTCTTGGAATGAATCTGCCGAAACCAAGAACAAAATTTCACAATCAGCTATGGAGATTCACGCAAGCACACATGGAGTAGATGATAGATCGCACCATGATCTACATGCTCACCAATTTTCAGGAAGATCCAACCTTCCAATTGAGAGATCTGGCCGGAGCAAAAATCCCGAAATCCTTCACTGTTTGCCGGACAATCGCGACCATCTTTCACCGGATTCCGGTGAGATTCTACACATATCACCTATTGGGGTTTGTTCCTTACCTCAAGTCCGGCCTACCCTCCAATTTTTAGCAAAAACGGATGAAGAAATCGCCGGCAATGAACAGTTGAAAGTTCACGGCAACTTTCCAACCGTGGACGGCGACATTCAGGCGACTCCCAAACCAAAAAATCAACATCAACAGGAGCGCAAGGAAGAGATGAGCACAACCATAATAAAATCTCCTTCAACCGATTTGAGTTTGAGTGAGTCGACAGCCATGGCGATTTCAGGCCACGCTGGAGCAGCAATTGGGAAATTTTCAAACGGGTGTTGTGCGGCCTCATCCTACCAAGGTAAATATACAAAAATCCCCAACTTTTATGGATCAAATTGGGGAAAATTTGATGAATACGCCTTCTTCCTTCACTGCCGACGCCGGAGACAATGAGCAGGTGACCGGAAAATTGGGAATTCACTGCCAACCGGTTACTACTCCTCCCAGCAACTCTCACGACAAAAAAAACCCTCCAAATTCTTGTGAAAACCTGTCAAAGTTGAAGAATAAGGCCTCAAGTTATGAATGTAGTGCCGGAAAAGTTGATATGGTTGCCGGAAATATACAATCCCATTCCCAATCAGTTAACCGTGTTCAAAATACCAACTCTACTCAAAATAATCCTAAGATTGATCTTCCTAACACCAAAAACTCTAAGCCTAGTGATTCTTCTATTGTGAAAACCGGGAAGCCCACATCCAGGAATGTTTTGCCTCAATAAACTACTACGGAAATTCCTAAAAATGCCATAAACAGTCCGCTAACCAATTCCCTACCATATTATCAAATTTTACAAAGTTCCAACCAAATAATCAAAAAAAAACCCTCCCCTCCTATCACTACAAGTGCTTTACCCCTTCAACCTTAAACCTCAACTTCCTCCTAATACTACTACAAATAACCCACCTCCCCCTACCACTACCCAAACCTTAGCTACTAAACTCCGAGCGAGAATGGACACTCCTAAAATTGATATTGCAACTCCTAAAAGAACCACAAAGCAAGGACTTCCGGCAGTGATGTTTAAAAGAGATGACTACATRGTTAAGATGGCTCATTCTTGCAAATTCACAGTCATTGGAAAATTTTACTCTCCRATGCCCAAAATGGAGACCATTAGGAAGTGCTTCATCACTCAAACTGAACTCARAGGTAAGGTAAAAATCACTCACTTCAACTYCCGTCATATTTACATTGATCTTGATAATGAGCATGATAGAGCTACAGTACTTGATAGCRAGAGGATGTATATTGAAGGGGTTATGATGAAATTCCATGTTTGGACACCCACCTTTAACCCGAATGAGGAGACTCCTATACTTCCTGTTTGGGTGGTGCTTCCCGAACTACCATGGCATTGTTATTACAAGAAATTTGTTGATCATTTGTTGGCGGATGTTGGGCAAGTCCTCTTCTTGGACATGACTTTCAATAAGAAAACTAGAGGAAGTGTTGCCAAAGCTAAAGTTCAAATGGATGTTACCAAACCCAAAATTCATAGCATTTGGATTGGTTTTGATGAAGATGATGACCCGAATGGGGAGGGTAGGTGGCAAGACATCCAATATGAGGACATTACTCTATACTGTACTCATTGAAAACACCAACGACATACAAACATGGCTTGTACCATTAGGAAAAGGGACGAGGAAAGAAGACAGGCCAAGGAGCGAGAAGAAATTGTCAAGAAGAGTAAAGGAGTGGCACCAACTGATCAGACTCATCCCTCTCAAGCGGATAACTCAGGTATAACTTCTGACCTTCCCTTACATACTAATACTTCTTTGCAGGTATCAAATGGTGCAAAAGAGAAAATCCCTGTTAATCCAAAAGAAAGCAACCCTCAAAATCCTAAGGAGAAAGACCCGCATAATCCAAATGAGATAATCCCTAAAAATTCAAAGCAACAAATTCATAACCATAAGAAGCAGAACAATGGCAAAACGGACAAGCTAGCGTCACAAAAACAAATTTATGTGGCAAGGACCTCCACTTCTGTAGTCCAGATTGTTGCTGATACTTCTCCTTTCCCCCATGGCTCCCCGGCTATTATTAATACTGTTTTGGATCCCCTCCCCCATGGCTCCCCTGTCTCTCTGTTGGATGTTGGTGTTGTTGGAGGAAAGGCTGATGGTTAGGAGGATGTTTCTGGAGGTTTGGTTGGTGGTCAGGAGAAGCCCATAGAGCCTTTTAGTACCAGTCATTCCCACCCGTATACATCCAAAGTAGTTAACCTTACCCAAAATGGTCAGCCTCAGAATGGTGCTAGTGACTCAAACGCTCCGACAAATAAAGCAAAACCAAATGCTCAGAAGAGAAAAGCAGCACAGAAAAAGAAAGCTGAACTTGAAGCTACCCTGATTGCTAGTCACAATGCTAAGGATTCACCACAAAATTTTTGAAAAGAGATGACTAGTAATGTACTTACTTCAGATGCTCAGACTCCAGGAAAGAGACAGGTTACCCCAGAGATTCAGGAAGATATTGATGAGGCTGATCATTTTATTTATGATCATCCTCATGAAGCGACTAGAGTCCAGAATAATTCAGATGATCAGATCCCAAATCGGCTGCATAGTATTATTGAGAGGGAGGAGGATCCTGAGGAGGTGGACCATTTTATTTATGGTCAAACTCAGCAGAACCATACTCCAGATCCAGGGACTCCTATTGAAAATCCCACCCCTATTGCCTGCGATCCTCCGGACCCGGTATTTGCAGTGTGTAATCTCAATACTTTGGGTAATAGAGATTTTGAAGTAGATGAATATAGACAGGTTATTTCTGAGGATGAAACTGACTATGATTCGAAGGAGGAACCAAAGAATACCACTGATGATGCACATGCTATGAAACTGTTACAAACATTTGGTGCTACTACTTCTCAGATATCAGAGACCCAGGTGAAGGAAGTTACTGATCGACAGGGTCTCTCGCCACGAGGAGCATCACACTTTTCACATGGCTTTGGGACTGGCCCCCCATCCACCACGACCAGATTGAAGGTTAAAACTCACCACCCTCATGATTAGTTCACTCACTTGGAATGCTAGAGGCATCAGGACCCTTGGTGCCTTGGAAAGACTAAAAGCTCTCAAGAAGATTCACAAACTAGCTATAATTACCATTTTGGAACCATTTGCAGATAATGCCCATATTCAACTATTCACTAATTACTTGACCATGCATAAATCGATCTG
>JACEIK010004723.1:103278-113606 GCA_018107945.1 Datura stramonium
TGTCCCCCTCCATGTACATAATTTTTGCTGGTTATTTATGTTAAGGCCTGGGGGTGTTGCTCAGCCCCTGACCACCACAAGGTCGTTTACCAAAAAAAAACTGATAACTGAGAGGAATTACTAACACCCCGAGAAACTAACTATAGTCAAACTGATCAGTTGACATTATTGAAAGATACTGAAGATACTAACATTCTAACTAAGACTGAACTACCATGCAACTGACTGAGAATTCATATGATAGTAATGGCATAGGAATTCTAACACTAATCAAGTCAAGCAACATCAATATCTAATCAACTATGCAAGACCCAAATTACTACATTTACAGAGTTCGGGCTAAACCATTTTACAGGAAGCAAGTAGCAACATGGTAACAAGTAATGGAAATATAACATGAATACGTTGGGACAACAACCCATAAGAATTAATTAGGACCTGGCTATGAATTTTACCCTAACTCAAAACTTCAAGGCTAGAAGTGATAAGAAATTATGAAAGGGTTTTGGGACACAAGGAAGAACAATTCCCTTGTTGAAATCCCACATACCTAGTGAAGGATCCCTGAGAAAATCCTTGAGAACTTGCAAAGAAGACTGAATGCCCTAGCTTGCTCTGAGGAGTCTGTTTGGAACTTCTTCATACTTTTGAGTGTTGAGAGAAAGAATGAGAGGAATACATAGATCACTCCTTTAATTCTCTCATGAATGTGCCCAAAATGACGTAGTTTAGGGCCTAGAAATTTAGAAATTACAGAAACACCCCTATTAAAAATGCAGGAATTTGAACCCTGCCAATCCTCACGAGGGACTAGATGAGTCGTTACTACACACGACGACTCATCGTCCCACTTATTAGCATTGCAGGCCTAATCGGCTGAAATTTCAGATAGTGCTCTAGGTTCTCAGAGATCTCCAATGATATGCATAGTTCTCTAAGTTCGTTTTTTGATTAAACTCTATAGCTTTCTTAGGTCATATGGTGTCAAATACATGTATTCAAGTTGACTAGCAGAAGATAGAGGCGGTAAAGACTTGGCCCATACCCACGACCTTGATTGATGTTCGTGGTTTTTTGGGGTTAGCTGGGTACTATAAAATATTTGTGGAAGGATTCTCTGCCTTATTAGTGCCATCGACAAAGCTAACTCAGAAAGCAGCTAAGTTCCAATGGATTAAGGCTTGTGAACAGAGTTTCCATGAACTGAAGGACAGATTGACCTCTGCACCTATGTTAGCCTTACCAGAGGGTTCAAAAGGTTATGTTGTGTATTGTAAGGGCTTCAGGTATTGGGTTGGGATGCGTTCTGATGCAGCATGGCAAGGTGATTGCCTATGCTTCAAGGCAATTAAGGAAGCATGAGAAGAACTACCCCGCCCATGATTTATAATAAGCTGCAGTTGTTCATGCTCTGATGATTTGGAGGCACTACCTATATGGCATTTATGTAGACATCTTTACTGATCACAAGAGCCTCCAATATATCTTTACACAGAAAGAGCTAAATTTGCGACAACGTTGGTTGCTTGAGTTGCTAAAGCATTATGATATTAAAATATTGTATCATCTGGGGAAAGATAACATTGTAGATGATGCCCTTAGTTATAGATTCTGGTGCCAGAAAAGAGGGAATTGGCTCGAGAGCTGCACCAGTCGGCCAGTTTGGGAGTCCGATTGATGGACGCAGATGATAATGGGGTTGTGATCTAGAATACTGAAGTGTCATCTCTGGTTGTAGAGGTGAAGGAGCGACAGTATGAAGACCCTAGCCTAGTGTAACTCAGAAGCAAGGTTCAGCAGGGCAAACTATTGACCTTTGAGATATCGGGAGATGGCATCTTGAGATTTAGAGCTCGACTCTATATTCTAGATATGGCAAGGCTTTGTCAGCAGATTATGGCAGAGTTACATTATTCTCGTTATTCTCTTCATCCGGGTGCGATGAAAATTTACCATGATATAAAAGAGATTATTGTGGAATAGGATGAAGAAAGGTATTGCTGAGTTTGTAGCACAGTGTCCAAATTGCCAGCAGGTAAAAACTAAATATCAAAAACTCGTCGGGTTAAATCGGGAGATAGTTGTACCTATGTGGAAATGCGAATCAATCAATATGGATTTTGGTACAAGTTTACCTCGCACCAGACGTAAATTTGACTCTATTTGGGTCATTATGGATCAACTAACAAAACCAGCCCATTTCTTGCCAGTCGAAACTACATTTTCAGCTAAAGATTATGTTGAGTTATACATCAAAGAGATAGTCCGACCACATGGTGTGCCAAGTGTCTATCATCTCTGATAGAGGGGAATAATTCACAGCAAGATTCTAGAAATCATTTCAAAAGGGTTTGGATATGTAGGTTAATTTGAGTATAGCCTTTCATCCTTAGAAAGATGGCCAGGCTGAGCACACGATTCAGATGCTTGAGGACATGTTACGGGCATGTGTGCTAGCCTTCGGAGGAATCTGGGTTGAGAACCTACCTCTTATTGAGTCTGAGTATAATAATAATTACCATTCTGCCATTTTGATGGCGCCTTACGAGGGTTTATATGGGCAGAAATGTGGATCCCCCATCGGATGGTTTGAAGTAGGTGAGTCAGGTTTAATTGGACCTGACATGATAGATCAGTCTGAAGAGAAGGTTAAGCTCTTTAGGGAGCAGTTATTGACAACCCAGAGTCGTCAGAAGTTCTATTTTGATACATGACATAGGGACTTAGAGTTTTATGTTGATGACTAGGTATTCCTAAAGGTTTCACCTATGAAAGGTGTTATGAGATTTGGCAAGAAAGGAAAGCTAAGCCCTAGGTTCATTGGCCCATATAGGATCCTTCGAAAGATAGGCCAAGTGTCTTATGAGTTAGAATTGCCTTTGGGGATAGAATCTATTCATCCAGTCTTCCATGTATTGATGCTACAGAAGTGCAAAGGAGACCCATCTTGGGTTTGTAACATCCCGAAACTTTTCTAGACCAGACTCAAACCTTGCAAGAAAAATGCAGAAGGAAACTAGAAAAGTTGCCTCAAAACGATTGAGACAACAAGTCATGGTCAGCTCCATGAATCGTTGTATCAGTTGTGGTCAGTAGTGCTTGGTCTCTCGGGAACCCATGAGACAAGAAACGACCCATTGTGAGAAACAAGGAGTCATCCTGTCCATCGTTGGTCCCCAGCTCAGGAGTGCCTTTCCCAGGACCCTACGACTCAACCAATGAGTCGTCATCAGAAACAACGACTCGTTGTGTGAGTCATTGGGTGAGAACTCCAGAAACTACTTCCAGTGATGACGAGTGGAAACAACGACCCCTTGTGTCCCACAATGAGTCATTGTCACCACCCGTCATTTCAAGTTTGAGAATTTTCTTAGAAATCCTCTAATGAAAGTAATGATTGGACACAACGACCTGTTTGGTCCACCAACCACTTGTTGTGTCACCTGTTGCTAGACCTTTCATACTTTCTCATCCAGTGACCATGAGAGGAACCAACGACCAGTTGGTTCATCCAACGAGTCGTGGCATCCCCCTTTTCCAGATCCAGTGATACCATCACCAAGGTAGTAGGACCAATGAGTAGTCCCCACGAGTCGTGGTCTTAACCAACGACTCATTGAGTGACCTGTTGGTTCTCTGTTGGTCAGTTTTTCATATTTTATTCCAGGGATATTTTCATAATTTTCCACCTATTTAGTCCCTAAGCTACATTGTTTTAAGTATAATTTCAGAGAATTTAGAGGGTTAAATGGTTTTTCCCCTCATTCCCCACGTAGACTCTCAGAATATCGATCATAGAATCTAGACCTTTCCTCTCAAGAAAGAACTAGGGATCCTTGTCAGTTGCAGAAGTTCAAGATTTCTTCTCAAAGGATTTTCATATCCAGGTATGTGGGAATTCAACAAGGGAATAGTTCTTCCCTTGTGTCTCCAAAATCTTCTCTATTTTCTCTATCAGTTACAACCCTGTGGATTCGAAATATAAAAAATCGTCAGACCAATTTCTTTAAGATTTCAAGTAGAATATTTCTCATGATTTTAACTGCTTTATTATTCCCTATTTATAGAAATTTGTGAAAAATGGTATCTAGTGGAATGATTTAGCCCTAGTTCTCAGCTTAGTAAAATTTAGAATCTTGCATGTTGGACTAGTTTCCCTGTAGCTTGTTTCTATCAATTTTGAGTTCCCCATATTATTAGTATATGTTGAAATCTCAGTCAGATGCTTGTTAGTCCAGTCTCAGTTAGATTATTAGCATATTTAGTATAGTCTAGAAATGCCAGCTGATTAGTTTGACTACAAAAAATTCTTGAGGTGTCAATGATGCCTCTCAGTTATCATTATTAGACTCAGATATCATATTTTAGTGGTTCTTTAGGCGGTCATGACACTTCTAAATAAGCATCTCTGACCAATTTTAGAAACCCAACTTTAGATTACAGTTTATTCTTTAGACGGTTATGATGCTTCCAGATAAGCAGCTCTGACCAGTCTTAGAACACCAGTTACAGAATTCGGTCTAATAATACTCTCAGGGTACTTCCATATAGGTATTCCTAACTTAGTCTTGGGCCCCTGTTTTGAGCTATAAGCCTAGTAGTCAGTCTAGGACTATCCAGTGGGAGTAGGACTTAGCACCGAGCGGACCTGGGTTCCAGCAAACCTAGGTTCCCAAAACTACATTTCCACTGTAGGTTATTTTTATTGGCCTTATGGCCCCAGACTTATGATCACCCAGTTCATGCCTTTATACCCTGACAAGGTATATTTGGTCCTACCGATGGGATATATACATCGGACTCCACATCTGGATCACGTGATTATATGTCGGTTATAGACTCTCAAACTAGTCAGTACAGTCTCAGTTAGCTCAACTCAGAACAGTTTTAGATTACTCAGTTCAGATCAGTTCAGTACAGTAATTCAATTTAGTATCTCAGATTTAGGGCATGTCTTTGACCATTAGATAGGGTCATTTTTACCATCTCAGTATATTTTAGTTTATTCAGTTGGCCATTGCATGTTACTATAGTTCAGTTATTTTATTCTCCATGTTATGCTTTCTCCTACTTATTTAGTAAATTCAAAGTACTGACGCATACCTTTTATGTTGTATCATTTTATGATACAGCTGCAGGTTCTCAATCTTAACACCGTTAGCAGACCTTCTCCAGGAGTTATCAGTTGCGCCAGTGGTGAGTCCTTATCTTTTGAGGACGATGTTTTTTTCTTCAGTTATTTTTTAGTCAGTTAGACTTAGAGTTAGCTGGGGGCTTGTCCCAGCAACTCATCAGATATAGATGGCTTTCGGACACAAATTCATATTTTTTTCAGTTGCATAAAGCTTTGTGATTTAGTTCTTCTTCATAAATGATTTTCGATATTTTAAAGCTTCTTCTATGATTTTACTCAGATTACAAATGTTATGATAGACCATGGGTTGACTTGGGGTTACTTGTGACTCCAAGTACCGTGTCTCGTCCAAGATGTAGACTCAGGTTGTGACAAACTTGGTATTAGAGCACTAGGTTTAGAGTATCCTAGGATATCTGAAAGCCGCGTCGAGTAGAGTCTTTTTCATGGTTGTGAAGCACGCCACGCTTATTACTAGGAGGCTACGAGACGTTATTAGAAAAACTCCATTTTGTTCATACTTCTTATCGTGTGTTGAAGTTCAATTCCAAAGATGTTCTCTTAACTCGTGCTCTATTTTGTTTCAGTAAATTCATGCCTCCAAGATGTGGTAATGGAATAAGAGTCGGCAATGTTAACCGACCTACCCCACCAGCTCTAGCAGCCTCTCAGGACGACCTAGTGTCTAATGTGTTGTGGATTTACAACACTTTCAACGCTCAAAACAAAAGAAAATAGCATGGACTTAGGTATGTTTATATGTATATGAGGTACTTTTTTGTGTTTTCAAGTAAACATAGGTGTTAGATCAAGATTATGCAAAAGACGCTTAAAAGAGCAGAAAATGTGCCAAGATGAAAGTCTCAGTATGAGTCAACCTTGATGGTACGAATCGCACTAAGGCTCATGAAAATATTCAGAAGGATGAACTAGGAAAGATGCAATCCACGACTCATAGTACGAGCCGTATGATCATGGTACAAGCTATAATTTCAAGTCATGGAAAGATTCAGAGGAATTTCACAAAGGTTGACTCTGGGTACGGAAGACTACAATACGAGTCATGAAGGCAAGGTATGAGTCGTACCAAGACACTCGTGACAAACTTCAGAAAAATTTATAGTCTTCAGATGCAAACCACAGAAGCTCAGTACGACTCGTAGGAAGTTGGTACGAGTCGTACCAGGATCTAACACTTAGCCAAATTTTAGCTATCCAACTGACATATGGAAAGCAGGTACGATCCGTACATACCTGCTACGGATCATAGGTCTGGTCGTGGCTCAAGCGACAGCAGATATAGAAGTTTACCCTGTTAGCTTATGAAAAGGATTTTTATGTCTGTATAAATATGTTTTTGTTTTATTTTCATAGGAGAGTTTACTAGAAGTAATTAGGAGTGATTAAATCTGATTAGCAATGAAACTAAGGAGATATAGATGTGAGAATTGAGTTGTCCAACTTGTGATCAACCTTCTCTTGATGTTCATATTGTTCTTGAGGATTTTGCTGATTAATTCAAGGAAGTTTTCTCTAAATTATAATTGTAAGTATTGATTAATTCCTTTAATTATGCAAACAAATCACAATCTTGCAACTATGTGAGGCTAAAACCTCCATAGCTAGGGTTGTGGGAACCATGGTGGATTAACAAGTTAGGGTTACATAAAAGTGATTCAAAACTAATGCAAAACACTTGTATTATATTCTCTTCATGCTTAAACATTTCTTAACAGTGTACAACGTAAGGACATGCCCGAATTCTTTACTTGCTTAGGTATAAGAGGTAGAGGTTAGGAAAAGAGAATAACAACAAAGCCTTGATCTTGATGATTATTGTGTTAACTTGAATTGTGGTCGCAGGATAGTTTAAATTTGGGACATATTGATAACGGTTAATTTGCAATCGCTCATGAGACCTGGTCGGGTGATTGAGTATAGTCATTCAATCAGGACTGGTCAATCGTTTGAATGAATTTAGGTTATCAGTTCTACAAGTAAGCATTGGTGATGATCACGTATGTATACCTGAAGCAGTTATAAACCCATGGGGAACACAAAACCCTAGTTATCTTTCAGTCTTGTTTTCCACAAAAGTCTTAACTGTGTTTTTAATTATTGTTTTTTTAGAACCCTTTTTTTTGGAGTAACTACCTAACAAGTTCACTTACCGGATTTGTCTAGTTCTTCATATTCCCTGTAGGATCGACCCCAACCTCTAGTTGGGTTCTTTATTAACAATGTCCGCTTCATACTTTGGTAGGGGGTATGATTTGAGCGTTATTAAAAAGTGGCACCGTTGCCGGGGAATACGACTAAGACTGGATTATTTGCTTGTATTTGACTTTTTGGTAGTTATGTTCCTTTTTACGCTTTTCTTTGTTTTTCTTTTGTGACTCTCTCAGGATACATCAAGGGAACAATCCCTCGCTCAATTAATTAGATGGAATGTGATAAGCTGCTAATACTTGTGGATGAGATGATGACTATCAATACTTTGGCAGCTGTGATGATGAATTATGAGGGAGAGGGGAGACCGGAATACATGGATACGGTGAATTCTTTAAATGGAATAGGGTCATATAACTTCATCCCAAAGACGTTAGACCTGGATCTAAAGGATCGTTCAACGCCGCCGGCCAAGCCATCTGTGGAGGAATTAAGAGGAATAGATGAAGTATACCTTGATGATGTTTGAGGAGTCACAAAAGCCACATCATGTCGCGATGTTAAATCAGGCTCTGCATGGGAGGCAACTCATGAATGGCGAAGCCTGGAGCGCCATAGGTATGTTCCCTTTCCTATGATCTTATATTTCATGCTTCGAGGATGAAGCTTAATTTTCAAAAAAGAGAGGGGGTGTACTTGTGATGTTTGGGATTTTTGATTTGTCAGAGGATTTTTCTTGCCGTGTTTCTTATCCCTCAGGCATGCTATGTAGTAGAACCAACATGTTTAGGAATTTTATTTTTATTTTTGTCATTTTTGTTTAATTAGGAAATAATTTAGGAGTACTCGGCCAATAAAAATGCTCTAGTTTTGGTTTTTGCAAAAAATTGACCTTGTTTAAATTTTTTTTGATGCATTAGCTACGTATTTGTGACTGCATGCATGGTTCTATAGATCTTTTGATGTAATTTATTTTATTAACATGAGGAGTCTAGTTAAGTCATGTGTAAATCAGACAGGTAAGGTGAATATAAGTTATGTACCATGAGTGAGTGAGGTATGTTACTTAGTTCAGTATTGTGTTGAAGATCTAGAACTTGCCTGGTTGGTCCTTGCATAGGCTAAGGATGGTTGGTTCGGATATGATCATAGGCCGTTTTTGTTAAAGCTCACTTTTAGCCTAAATAACCCTACCAAAATCAGATGATTCCCTTGATCCCAATTTTGAGCCTTTAATAGACCATTTCTCTTTGATTTACCAATTAATCGTACCCATTTCTTTATAATGAACCTGTTTTGGACCTGGTCCTTCCTTGGATATTGTGAACCTTAAGATAGGAAAAATGCCTAAGTTGAGGGTGGCTAGAGTAGGGATGCATAAAGGTAGGAACGAGAAAAAGGAAAAGAAAAGAGAAAAAGGTGGAAAATGAGGTGTGGTAGAAAGAAAAAGAGATGAAAAAGCTGTAAATCTTGAAAAAGAAAAATTCAATAAAATACTTGAAAAGAAAAGTTGAAAATACACCACACCCATGCAAAAGAACATAAAAAGGGTTAAAAGGGAAGAAAAGGAATAAAGGGTGAAATAGGTGAAGAGTAAAGCCAATGTATGTAGTGCCAAGGAAGGGATAGTCACTTACAAAGATCTTATCTTTATTATGTCCAGGCTTAAGCCTACATTACAAGTCATATCAAGTCCTATAGTGATCCTAATTTGACCATCCGACAAACCGAAGCAGAGAAAATAAGGGCAAGTCTATGGTATCTGATACATAATACTTGTAAACTTCTTTTTGAGAGTGAGCGTCTTACTTGTTTAGTCACATGCAATGTTTGAAACTATATACATATGAGTGGGGACTTCATTTATTGTGAGGGTACATGGATTATGTTTACTTTTACAGTTGGTCTGTGTGAAAAAAATTGGTGATGACTTGATTGCTTGTTGATACCTAGATGACATGTCTTGATCCCTGCATATTATGTTTTGTGGTTGCTTGTAATACATTAGCTGATGTTGGTTCATGGAAAAGGCTCAGAAGTTGTTGTATAGAAATTGCAAGTTTTGTTTAAGTATTGGCTATAGTATCCTAAGTTTATTTTCTTGTTGAGTGTCGTGTTTTAGTTTTTCTTTTCTTTGCCTGAGGACATGCAAATGTTTTAAGTTGAGGATGTTGATGTGTTGTAGATTTATAGCACTTTCGATGCTCAAAATTAAAGAAAATAGCATGGACTTAGGTATGTTTATATGGATATGAGGTACTTTTCTTGTATTTTCAGGTAAACTTAGATGTTGGAGCAAGATTATGCAAAAGAAGCTTAAAAGAGCAGAAAATAAGCCAAGATGACAGTCTCAGTATGAGTTGTACATTGATGGTACGAACTGTACTAAGACTCGTGAAAATATTCAGAAGGATGAGCTGAGAAAGATGCAATCCACGACTCATAGTACGAGCCATATGATCATGGTAGGAGTCGTAATTTCAAGTCGTGGAAAGATTCAGAGGAATTTCACAAAGGTTGTCTCTGGGTACAGAAGACTACATACGAGTCATGAAGGAAAGGTATGGTCGTACCAAGACACTCGTGAAAAACTTCAAAAAAAATCAGTCTTCAGATGCAAACCATGAAAGCTTAGTACGACTCGCAGGAAGTTTGTACGAGTCGTACCAGGATCCAACACTTAGCCAAATTTCAGCCAGCCAACTGACATATGGAAAGCAGGTACGATCCGAAAATACCTTCTACGAATCGTAGGTCTAGTCATGGCTCGAGCGGAAGAAGATATAGAAGTTTACCTTGTTATCATAGGAAAAGGATTTTTATGTCTGTATAAATACTTTTTATGTTTTATTTTCCAGAAGAGTCTGCTAGAAGTAATTAGGAGTGATTAGAACTGATTAGCAACGAAATTAAGGAGATATAGACGTGAGAATTGAGTTGTCCAACTTGTGATCAACCTTCTCTTGATGTTCATATTGTTCTTGAGGATTTTGCTGATTAATTCAAGGAAGTTTTCTCTAAATTA
>JACEIK010004724.1:2836-16290 GCA_018107945.1 Datura stramonium
CCCGCTATAGGGAGACAAGGGAACATAATCGCCCACCATCACAGGGAATCTCAAAGCCCCGAGCTCCGTGGTAAGTTCAATAAAGGTGACATGTTGAGAAAGGTGGAATCGACGTGTAGAAGGATCATTAACACTTGTAGCCCTTTTGAAAGAGGGTTACCCCAACCCCACTCAAGAAAACACATAGAGTTAATGTAGGGCTCAATTTATCTTGTGCAAGAGATGGAATTTTCACAAAGCACGTGCATCCGAATAGTCATCAATCTTAATAGTCATCTCTTTGAAAGAGAGTAAAATTCCCAAAGATAACGTGTAGAAGAGATCGCTAACCAGTAATACGAGCCATCGTCTTCTTACTCAGATAAGCGGCTATCATTAAATTGGATTTACTAGGGATCCTATATAAGGGAACTTTCATTCCCAGTAGAAGTCCTCGAGCAACATTACTAGTACTAATAAATAAGGGGAAGGCCCAACATTTTATATTAGTATAAGAATGGCGCTTGCTAGCACCCAATCAATACAAGGGCTTTCCACCTCCAATTGGTCGTGCTGCTATGATATAACGTGTAGTCGTCCTAAGGAAGCAGGATGTATGGTATAGGGCTCCCATTTCCTCTCCCAAAGTACTTTATGGATTTCGAGTCGGGAATAGAGCTGTGGCTTACTCAGTGCTATATAACAATTCTTTTTTGGGCATAGCTTTTCAAGAATGGCGGCACAGGAAAGTTATCAACGGAGGGAGTCTTACATCCGAGCGATATTTCAGACCAATCCCATTAATCCTGGTCTGATTTGAAAAGATATTGTTGAATTATTTGATCCATTGTTGTATGCCCTACTTCTTAGTCAATTTATTCCTACTAGGACCCGTTGTACTTCCTTTGACTACTCCTGAGATATACCGAAAAGATTTTTTTATAGTGGAGAGTGGGGAGTGAAATGACCTATGCAGTAGAGAAGGACTGCATGAATCGAAATCCAGTTATTAAGATAGACAACCGAGAAAGAAAGGCTCTAAGTTCGTACATTGGTTCATCTTAGCTTAGCATGCTAGCCGCTGCTTCATTTGGTTCCACGGCTTTCTCTTATAGGGTGACTTGACTCAGCTTGACCTATATGACTCAGCGGTAAGAATATCGCTTTCATACGAAGAAAGTCATTGGTTCAAATTCAATAGTACGTAAAACTGACTGAAACCTCTGCTTTTGCCCGCATGACCGCAAGCACGGACTGGCAGCAGGGAGTTAATTGAATGATCAAAGCATCAGTTGTTTCCACCTGTGTCCTTCTTGACTGCCTTGACACCTTAATCTCAAGGAACCCCCCAAAGTTCAATGTCAACAAGGGTGAATTGATCAACTTGCATGTGTTAAGCATACAATTGAAGTAGCATGATTGGACCTTCTTATCACTTTTGCGACTAGCTATAAACTTCAACCCCCCTTCACTTACTTAGCTGGAGAAATAAGTAAGCAATAAATTCTTCCCTGCTTTTCTTTTCTTCAAAATTTTCTAATTACACCGAATTTTTCCTTCAACCAAGCCTTTCCATATTGAAATCTAGAAAGATCTCTCTGAAAAGTAAGCATTTTCTTATTATACAATATCTTATCCACGGATGATAGTATTCCTCCTGGAAGCAAAGGAAGGAGCAAAGCCTATTGATTCACCAGTTTGCTAACCTACTTGTCAGCTATCCACCCTCTGTAATCAGAATAGGGTTCTAGACATTTTTAGAGGTCATTTTAGGTAAAGTGACTAGTCAAATGAAAGCCTAAAATCACGTTCTAAGTGCTGCTACATCTAGGATTTTTCCTTGAGTCATACTTAGGGAAAGTTCTAGACAAGAAGAGATGCATGTCATTCACAAAGTTCCTTACCACACAAGGCATCACACCCAAAGAGTCCACAAAAGTCATTATCATCAAAAGATTTTTATTCAAGACACTAGAGCATGCAAATTCATCCAAATAGGGAATCTACAATGTATGGAAAGAGAGTGAATAGCTCCACAAAAGACATAAAGAAAGACATGGCATTTTCCCTTAATAGATTCTCCTCATAATCTATCATTGGGAAATGTCGACCTGGTTCGACAACCAAAAGAAAAGAAAAAGAAAAATGCTCCTTGGGAAAGAACCGTGTTATGAAGAAAACCCTTGGAGTTTGATTACTATCTACTATTTACACAGGAGACAACCAAAATTTGGGTCACAATGCAACATTTGGCAATTTCAAAAAAGACCCATTCCAAAAGCACTAACATTCAAAGACCAATCATTTCATCCATTCACAATCTTATCAAAACAAACAGCCCAGCAAGGGCAATAATCAACATTGCTAAAATGAGCCTGACATAGGCTCACAACTCCTTGCAAGATTTAACACAAAAGCCCGACAAGGGATACATCAATTCATAAACAAAATAAATAAAAAATGACTACCCAGAAAAACACTTATCCCACCCCCAACTCAAATATTACAGTGTCCCCAATTTAAGCATACAAAATAAAGGGGGCGATAACTCAATGAATGGGGCATTCCTCCTAATCCATATCATTAGCTGCACCAGCTCCTGCCTCTCCATCAAGGCCTTCGTCACCCAAATCTTCTGCATCATCTCCTAAGCCCTCAAACAAATTATAAATTGGGCCTCAAACTGTAGAAGGAGTAGCCATTGCAGCATAAAGAGCGCAACTCCATGGATTTTTGACTCTTCCACTCCCTTACATCAGTCTGGAGAGAAGTGACAGCTCCCTCCACAACATGTATCCTTTTGCACAATGCGATAAGACTATCGTACATGAACTTCATTTCCCTTTTTACCTTTTAGGCGATGAATGTAGGGAGGCTCTTAGCCAACTTTTGAAGCTGGCTCTCATGAGAGTTGGTCATTTCCACAAGCTTGTAGAGATAGCTTGGTTGGGAGGATGCTGGAGGGGGTGATGCTCCTTTAAGAGGTATGTAACAGGAGGTTTGGCCCGATGCTTCTAGGTGAGGCATGTTCTAATCTAGGGCTCGTGGAGACTACTCAGAACTAATAGATAAAGAACCTTCTAGCTAATCAAAATCCTGCATCCACTTCTGCTTGACCTTGGGTGCGTCTACATCTCTTTTGCGATCTACTGTGATTACAGCCGAAGTAGGACTAGGGGTTTCATCTGGAAACAATGACACTTTGGCTTGCAAGCAAAGGTGAGAAATAAGCACATCATATGGCATCAAGGTGCTAGTTTGCCTTACTTTCCTCTTCATTTGTAGAGCAACAATCTCCCCAAAGTTTGTGTGGATCCCTTTCATAATGGAGGCGATAAGGATAGCTACTTCAATGCTGACCCATTTCTCATTCTTTGAAGGTATGATCCAGCCACATATGATGTCTAGCCACACTTGGCCTCAAATATGAGATCATCGCAAGGAATTTCATCACCTATAGTTGCCCAAAAGGGTGTGTCTTCAACAATGATAGGAGCTATCCATCAGAATTGGTTCTCCTTGTCAACAATTCTAGACATATATTTCGAGCTGGT
Source organism: Datura stramonium (assembly GCA_018107945.1). Lineage (NCBI taxonomy): Eukaryota > Viridiplantae > Streptophyta > Magnoliopsida > Solanales > Solanaceae > Datura > Datura stramonium. The sequence goes on from JACEIK010004724.1 coordinate 6,370, forward strand.
GTTAGGCTCATCCTCCCAAAACAAGTAATTGATGGCTGTAGGAGTAATGTCGACCTCCACTCCTCGCACCATAATTGAAGGAAGGCAGGGAAATTCATCCACCTTGCCCTTGTGGTGCATGCTTTCCTGCCTAGCCTGGTAGGAGGCATAAAATGCCGGGACTAAGCTATGATACTAATTTGGGAGAGGATTGGCGAAAGAATTACATTTCCTGTCAGTGAACTACACTATGATGATGGGAAGATCACCTCGCAGCCCCACCAAATCATATATTTTCTCCACGGTGATCGAAAGACCCTTGCAAATGGCATAGTACCCCTTCATATCGGGCATAGAGAGTAGTATGGCTTCCCAAGAGTTGGTGGGTGCTGTAGATGTATTTGTTTTTCCTTTTCCCTTTGTGGATGAGGAGGTTGGAGCCTTACCCTTTGTAGGGTTCATAGCTGAAGACATTTTATACAAACACGATGTTAGTTCCACCCAAAATGTTTCTTTTTGTATTTTTCTAATGATAAAATGTAGAAAACCAACAACTATTCAAAAAATTAGATGAGAATCAAGAGGAGGAATTATCATAAAGTTACTAGCAGCAGCGGCAGAATTCCTACAGCCCACCGATGAACAACCAATAATGAGCAGAACACTGGGGCAGGGAAGTTTCCACCAATGACTCATTGGTGAGCCACCTGTCGTGATCCGTGAAGCACCAATGCAAGGTCGAGTTAGTGTCCTGGAGCCATTTCTACCCGAACTGGTGTTTCATCAGTGTTTCGTTGGAGCTGACCGGTATGTACCTACACCAGCATTTCACTAGCGGTCACCGATTGGAGATGGCGGTTAGCCGCCTGAACATTACTAACCTGAATTGGTGCCCAGTTCTCTGCTTTGAATCTAGTGTTTGACCAGTGGTTCATGAATTTGGTTCTGCGTTCCGCTGATGGATCACCGTTCAAGCCTCCACTTCTTAGGGATTCTAACATGAGCCAGTGGTCAAGCAGCGGTTCATAAATTGATGTCGGCATTATGCTGGTGATTCGCCAATTTTACCATTTTGTTCCTTGGTTTCTTTCTCCATCAATTAAGGATGCTACGGTTCGTGCATCTGGACCGGTGGTTCGCCGGTCTAGCTCGGTTTCTTCCTTGTTTTCTGCTCCTCCTCCTTGCTTCTTACCTACTAAGTCCTTCAAAACAAAAAACAACAATGGCATTAAGAAATTCAAACGAAAACACTTGGGTTGCCTCACAAGAAGCGCCTTAGTTAACGTCGTGGCACGGTGTATCACTCATTAAGAATTCATTCTCCGAAGGACCATCCTTTGACTCAACCTACTCCATATCAACTCCTCCATACTCATTATCGTCATTCAACACTACAATCACTTTGCATTAATCAGGAGGTTTAACGAACTGCCATACCTTGAAGGTAACCTGTTCACCTCCAATCAAAAACTTGAGCTCACCTAGCTCCACATCTACCAAGGCTCTACACATGGACAACAATGGTCTCTCCAAAATGATTGGATCTTCCACATCTATCTAGATCTCGAGAACAACAAAGTCATCTGGTAGAATAAACTTATCTACACTCACCAATGCATCCTCCAAACACCCACAAGTTTATTGATAGAGCGATCAACCATTAACAATCTCATTGAGGTAGGTTTGGCGTTCCCAAGCCCCAACCACTTGATGATTATGAGGAGCATCATATTTATACTTACCCCACGAACACAAAGGCTTTGTTGAACACACACAACCCAATAGTTCAAGACATTGTTAAGGCTTTCGAATCCTCCTATTTTGGGGCAATGTTGCTCTTCATATCACTACAATGATGTATTCTCTCTCCGGTGCCCATATCTACAATCTTTTTTTACTTCAGTAGTTCTTTCATGAACTTTGGACATTTGAGCATTTGAAGTAAAACATCCACCAACGGTATATTTATGGATAATTTGTTGAACATTTCGATAAACTTGCTGAATTGATGATCCATTTTCTTATTTGCTAACCGTTGAGGATAAGGAGGGGAACTCTTGGTTCATATTCTTTCTCACTTGAGGATTTCATGCCTGCATCTCCTTCTTCATCATTTGAGAGAATCTCATCAACATCTCCCTCATTTCATCCTCAACATTATCACAACCAATTGGTGCTTGTGGCACCGTATCTGATTCTTTTGCATCACTTTCCTTATGGGCGACAACTTCCTTGGGCTTAACGCCCGCATCACCAAGCATTTTAACACTCCTCATGAAAATGGACATGCACTGACTATCCTTCTTGGGATTTAGTACTGTATCACTAGAAAGTGTTCCCTTTATTCGAGGATTTATTTGAAAGGATAGGTGGTGCATTTGGGCTTCCAAATGTTTGATGGTAGCTGAGTGTGAACTAACCATTTGGGAAAGGATAGATTCCTCCCATTTTAGTTCCTTGACCCTACTGTCAGTTGATACAACTTTTTTGAGAACCCTTGCCAACATCTCTTCAATTTTTGAGTTCCCTACGTCTCTCACACCCGGTTAAGCTTGGGCGTTCTCAGCTTTAGGAGGTGAAACATATGGATTCGAGCTTTGATGATAGTGGTCCACCTCATGATTTTTCTCTCTATTGCCCCATCTCTTATTTTGATTGGGCCACCCTTGTGCGTCACGGTTCCTCCAACCTTGGCTCTCTTCTTGTGTGTGCCAATGGCCTTGATTAGTCCCTTGATACTCGGGTCGAGAAACCCTATCTAATTTTCCATATATTGGAATTCCTCTTCGTATCTTGGTGGCGATGATTTCCCTTCAAAATTAATTGGACCTTGCATTCCTATAGAATTTACTACTTTAGGTCTTACTCCCATCACATGTTTAGTCATTAACTCTAGTTGAGTTATCATTTTAGCAAGATTTTCATCTCACTCCTTATCTCTTTTTATCATTTCAGCTACTAGCATACTAGAACAACATCATGTGATGATACATTAGTCTCCCTCATATTCCACTCCCTATTAATCTTTGTCATTCTATCCTAGAGGGCTTTAGCTAAACCATACGTCTGATCCATGATTGATCCTCCGGCTAGATTATTGTCAACAGATTTATTGATGGAATCTAAAGCTCGATAAAAGATTTGAAGGAGCACTCCATCGGGGAGACCATGGTTAGGGAAAAGGGACACCTTTTTCTTGAACCTAAGTCATGCTTCATGTGAAGGCTCACCTGGCTCGTTCCTAAAGTTTGTAATATAATCTCTCAACTGCTACATGTTTTAGGGAGGGAAAAAATTATCCAAAAATTCTTCTGTCAACTCTTGCAATGAGATGATACAACTCGGAGGTAGCTCCTCCAACCACATAGTTGCCTCTCCTGTTAGGGAGTATGGAAAGAGCCTTAACCTGATTGACTCGTGGTTTATATTCATTATGTTAAAAGGATGGAAAATCTCTAAGAAATTCCTCAAATGGCGGTTCGCATCCTCACTTCGTTTACCCCCGAAGAGCCCTTTCTGCAAAAAGTGTAACATCATACTAGTGATGTGAAACACTGTATTTCCCACCGTAGAAGGTAGGCGAATAGCCCATGCAACCTCATAAATATTGGGGTTATCTTCATCATGCTCCATGATTCCTTAAATCGAGCTGTCTCCCGCTTGTGAATATTGGCTCATATGAATTTACCCTAATGACAAACAACAAGAACAAAGTCAAACAACTAAGATGCAAGATCAATTCAAATTAGCAAACAACTTAAGGATATCATGTACTAGTCCCCGACAATAGAGCGATAAGGAAATGAATGTGAAATGAGGCAAAAGCCTATTTTTGGGGGTTCGTAAGAGTAGGGGAAACATGAGAGCTTCAGTGTGTGATTACACTAAAATTGTGATGAGCTGAATGAAATAATGGGTTGAAAGACCTCGAATCATCAAAAGAGAAAGAACAGTTAAAAGGTGCTATCTCTTATGTAGATAAGGCTAAATGTGAAATCCATTGGTGGTATAAGGGAAGCTCTTTTGACACAAAAGATGATGATGATGAGCAAGGAGAAATAAGGTGGAGTGATCTCAATAAGATGATGGGATGTTGCAAGTGTTTATAAAGGCGTTAGGGAGGCTTTAGTCACTAAAGCTAAACATTTATCCTACCCTTACCCCTAGCCTTAATGATACCGCAAACGTCCTTAGTGATTTTGAGTGTAGCAACTCTACATTAGTGACGAGTTGCATGAAGGGCAAGCCTATGGGTCAATTTATATGTACTTGAATTTCTTTGTGAGAGTGAGCGCATTTGTCCTATCTTATAATCCCTATGTGTGAAATTCTTAAAAATATTTTCGATTACCTTTTCTTGTGAGTAGCATCACTTCCTTGGGATACATGCTTGAAAGTGTTTTCAACAGAGGGGTATGAATGAGATAACTATGTAGAGAACTTTAAGGCAAGCTTTGAATGTGAATTGTCAATGACTTGAGATACTCCTTAAACTTATTTTGATGAACTATGCCCCTTATTTGAATGAAATGAGTGCATGCAATATATGCTTAATGATTGTGGAAGCTTGTGCAATATGGTTTGAGTCTTTTCTTCGTGAGTTGGTGCGTAATGTTTGGGTTTCCTTGAGGCTTGAGGGTTTTTTGTGCAACTCCCATAGTGCTCTAAGCTTTAGCAATATCCTCTTGTAAAAAAAATGTCATGCTTGATCCCTAGTGCACAAACTCATATATAGCATGTTGTCCATTTGCTAAACCGTGAAGAATTGGATTTATTAAGGACAAGCAATGGTTTAAGTTTGGGGGTTTGATGAATTGAATATTTACCAACTCTTCAGTCTCCTCAGCATGAGTTTTTGGTTAGTTTTTGAATCATATATGTGGATTTTATGCTCTTTCTCTTTGATTCTTTGTAGGTATGTCGTTTGATTAGACAAAGCATGAAATCAAGCAAAACACATGAGGTTCGATGTGAAATTTTATGAGTTAGCATATGAAGGAAAGGTGCCAAAGATAAAGGAAGATTTGAGCTCAAAAAGTGGTGTAAGGACATGCTTTGAATCGGCTAAACACAAATCCGGAAGGGCAAAATGTAGGAAAAACACTAAAGCACTACCCAGACAGGCTACTCACTAGTGTTTAGTAGTTGAGAAGCGGTGAACCGTCGGTTCAGCCGCCGGTGGTCACTACCAGTTCACTGTTTTATTGTGGTGGATAGCCAGTCTTCCATGGATTGGCACTGGCTAAACGGCAGTGCTTCACAAATGAGGTTGTCCAGTGAAGGGTAAAAAGGTCCAGAATGGCTTCCAAAGCATCTAAAAGCCTCGAGGGCATTTGGGAAAAGTTGTACACAAGAAAGTACAAATATTTACATCACTCTTATTGTACACCACTGGATTCATTCATTAATTACTCATCTTTCACACACCTTCTCACCATAAAATTATAGAGTTAAAAGGGACTTTTCTTCTTCTTTTTTAAACCCATTTTGGGGGAATTCCACCATTGTTTTAAGATCTTGTGAAGCTAATATGATGAATGTGAGGGAAATCCTCTTGGCATCTTCTCTCTATCTTTAAATACATAATTAATTTGCTAGCTAAGCGTGTGTTAATGGTGGGTTTGTTCAATTGATTGGGTATTGATGAATTGTTCTTGGACTTATTGCAAGTATAGATCTATTATCTTTTCCCAAGTTTTAATTGATAAAATTGATAGTATGTAAACATGAATTGTGCTTTACTTTTCATGCTTTTGCTTGAGAGAGAAAGGTGAGAAATGGGTGAGAAGATAATAGTGAGAATTTTGAGTGTTGGTGTGAGGGCTTGATCTGGAGATAGCCAAAACCGATATTTTCACTCCATTAAAATTAAAGGCTAGAGATACCTTAGTCCTTCCTTAAACGTTTTTGGTTAATAACTTGATTTGGCCTTGGGATTTGAGAACAAAAAAGACATAAACATTCTTATGGTTGAAAAATAAGAGAATGTGAATTATCCACTGCAATCTATGCTAATTTTTAGTCTAAGGCATTAAAGAAAATCCCTATTTAGTTGTGAACTCATCTATAGATTACCCCTAGCTATCTCACTTGTGATTGCAACAATTGGAATTCCCTCTACTTAGTTTTAAATTAGAATTACATGCTATTTTACTTTTCAAATGTTGGACAACTATGCGTTCTAGTTTGAGTTCGTTTATAACTCTTGGAGTATTGACACAATTCTATGTGGGATACGACCCCGATATTTATCGAGATATTTTTTTGATACAACAATCGCTTACACTTTCATCTAAATGAGGAGTGTATTTGTGCGTTATAAAAAATAAAGCCATTTTTTATAACATCTAAACTATACCCCTCTTAACGAGAGAGAGTAAACAATCGTTGCTCAAAAAAAATATTTCCGATGGATATCTGGGTCAAATCCCACAAAGATAGTGAATGATTTTCCCAAGCATTGTTTAGGAAATTTGAATTAATTCGCACCAATTCAAGGGGAATGAAATATTAAATTTTTGGGGGAAAATGAAGTCAATAGTATTTTGGATTCTAAATCAGCTAGCCAGGATAGCAAAATAACCAAAATTGAGAGACAATGATGAGTGAAAACTAGAGGTATGGTATAGATGGGGTGTTAATCAAATGAGGATATGCTAGATCATCAAATTTCTGCGAATAAGTGTAAATAACTTTGGACGAGATGGTTCCCGATGTTTTTCAACCTCTTGGGTTCCTTTTTCTCGAGTCCTTTCGAACCTCAAAACACAATTCAATTAGCCCAATATAGTTTTGGTTAGTAGATGAGCTATTTCTAGCCATCAACCACTAATTAGGATTATTGGCTATTTCTAACCCAACCCCACACAATCACATCCATCCATTATCCAATTCTCCCTCAATACTTAATTCTTCTTTTAGAAGCCAAAATCAAATAAGAAAACAAAACCCATATCTGAAACTATGGTTAATAAATTATAAGTTGAAGAGAATTCAACAGATTTACACAAATTAAGCAATATTAAGATTAATCTAGCAATACCCAATCTAATTAACCACCCATCATCACACACCTCTTGCTAATGATTTAGCTACTCGTAATTAAGAAAGTAAAGAGCATATTCATTAATAAACTATATGATTTCATTACTAAGACCAATAAAAATTAAACTCAAAATATTCTTGTAACAATGGTTATACCATGCTAATGAAGAAGATGAAACTAGGAGAGAGCAATATTCCCCTTTCTTCTCCAATGGGGTTCTTCTCTCTAAAAATCAAAAGGAATGTTTTTAAAAGATATGTATAGAGTACTTTCTTCTAGAATATCTACAAAAATAGGGCAACCAATCTCCTGTTTTAAAGTTCTAGATGTAATTACCCCTGTTCAGGTGTTTTTTCACTGGTGTTGTATTCGGTGGTTCGCCGGTTTCTATCTGCGAGCCACCGTTCATATTCTTTTGCGATCTAGTGAAGTTCCATGGCCTTTCGGTGATGTCTTTGGTGGTTCACTGGTTTCCAATCTTGAACTCCAGTTGATTTTATATTTGGTCCAGCAAGATCCAGCATCTGTCGGGCATGGAACCGACGAATCATCGGTTGTTGTCCACGGGCCGCTAGTTGCATTTTCTCCTCAAATTAGTGGTTGCCTGCAATTAACTGGAATTTCACTAGTGTCCTCCAATGGAGCGCCGGTTTTTACCTGAATTTATCCTTTTTACTCTAATTCATTCTCTTTCTCTTCAAATTAGATACTTTCACATAAAAAGGCAAAAAGGGTATAAAATTCATCTAAATGACTGGAAAACTAAGATAAAGCTCATGCTGATGATCCTAATGAGTTGGTAAATTAGCAAATCATTAACATGAGTCTTCATTTCAAATATGCTTTGATAGATCTTTGAAATTAGAAATATGTGCAGTCCACTCTCTTTTCGATCTAGTTACAACTGGAGTAGTAAGCTCATCTAGTTGCCCCTCTTTCTCTCTTTCCTACAACTTGAGTTTTAGTTGTCTTTCCTGTCGATCTTGGAGAGCCACTCTTAGTATCCCTAATAAGAGGAGGGTCATATAATAGTTGCTAGTCATACTTCCATGGAGTGGTAGAAAGTGAAATTGGGAGGAATTTGACATCTTGTAGTATCTTATATCAATTTTGCTCTTTTTGTCTTTCTGTTCCATCTTCAAGCGATCTAAGACTTTATCTAAGAGGTGGATTTCCCTCGATAGTCGGTCATATTATATATGATGGATACTAGTGGGCCAGGTGAGTGAATAGGTATCAGGTTACTTTTTTAAGAGTCCTAAGGAGGCTACCTAATAGATCATTGAAATGCATAAGAGAAATCAGGAAGGACAAATCAAAGAGAAGGATGGTTCATAGATCAGTATGAGTATTAACTTCAACGTGAAGTGGTCGGGGTCACTCCTTGTAGAGGAAGGGATCATGTACTCATTTATTGCCTTAACTTCTATATCTCTTACTCGATAGATCTTATTTGTTAGAATGAATTCCTTATTGCTCTAGACGAGCTACATGACTCAGGTAGCTTGTCTCCAAAACCTCCACTTCCCACATCAAGCTTAGAAACCCAGTCGTTTTCATTAAAAAAGAAAGAGTTTAGCAATCCTCATCAAGGAAGGGGTCCCATCACACATACGATTCATGAACAAATTATTCATAAATAAACAGGATTGAAATTCCATAGAAATCGGAAAAGAGAGGATTTACACGATCAAGAAAAGTCGAATAGGGAATAGAATGACCTAAGAGAAAAAGTCTTGGAAGAGTGAGCATAGGGAAGGATATTTCTTTTAATAAAGAAGTAGATTTCAAACTCACTTCACTCTAATCGACTTCTACCCTTCCCCTTATTAGGAGTGTATTAGTTAGAGACAGTCCGTGGGAAGAAAAGATCTTAGTGAACCCCCTTGGTCTAGGTGAGTTAAGAGAGCTTCCTTTCAAAGACCTTTTCTTCTTCTACGGATGACATGGCCTCGTCTTCCACTTGCATATCCTTTCGTTTTTATTATGAATGGAGTGGGATTTTCCCGGGGTCTAGCTTGAAGTTGAGACACATATCACTACCTTTTTCATCTTACACGGAATAGCTATGGCTATTGAATTTCTTTTTCTCAAATAAATAGGGTAGGATAAGTCTAAAAGAATATTTAGGAATAGAATTCTAATTAACATCAGTGCACTCCAATGAGTAAAAAAACCTTCTAATGGTAGGGAGCCATCCCTGAGATCAGTAAAGTGGTTAAGCCAATGGATCACTACCAAGATCCCCAAGCCAGTAACCAAAAAAGAAAATGAAATGGAACTAGCCATAGGGAACCCTGGTATGACTAAAGCATAGGGTAGACTCTGGGAATGCGGCTTACACAACCCCTTACACCATTTCCTCCCTACACAAGTTTGGTGAAGAGAATACCTTAGCTTGGACCCGGATTAATACTCTGAGAGATGAGCGTGGGAGTAGTTTCACATTGGAAAGAAAGCAAAAGAAGGAATTTCCAGGTCATGTCATCAGAATGTAACTCATACCATATAAAGAAGAAATAGGAAATCAAATTCTTAACGAATGCTCATCACGGATAACGTACCGAATCGAATAATACACCACTAGAATGGGCTTGGAAGAAAGAGAAGAAAAGCCAAAGGCAGTGCCTCAGCCCAATAAAATAAAGGATAGGGGAAAGGCACAAGCACCAATAAGCAAGCGATAGGGAAAAAACCCACAACCTCATAAGGTTATCCTGCATTTGGAAGAAGAAGTATGAAAACAACAAATCTTTCCTCCTATGATGAGGCTTAGTTTAGCTAGCCCTAGACAGATTGATCTTGGGCATAATTGCATGCCCAAGAGATACTTTATTACTTAATTTTGACTTGTTTATCTACTTTTATGTGTACATTCTCATGTGGTTTATATGTAA
>JACEIK010004724.1:27705-38042 GCA_018107945.1 Datura stramonium
GGTAGCTCAAGCTGGAATAGAGCCGAAAGGGAAAAGATATGGGTATTTAGCCATCATATTTTCTTCAACTTCCCACGTAGCTCCCTCGATAAGCTGATTTCTCAACAGAACCTTTACTGAAGCTACTTTTTTGTTCCTCAACTTTTGAACCTAACGATCAAGGATCTCAACTGTAATCTCTTTATATCTAATACTATCCTTTACACCAATGCTCTCTACCGGAACAACCAATGCAGGATCACCAATGCACTTCTTCAAGAGCGATAGATGGATGATTGGGCGTACTTGAAGCTAACTTCGCGGGCAACTCCAACTCATAGGACACCTTGCTAAACCTCTCTCAATCTTGTATGGGCCAGAATATCAAGGACTAAGATTCCCTTTCTTTCCAAACCTTATCACCCCTTTCATAGGAGATGCTTTCAAAAACACCCAATCATCAGCTTCAACTTCAAGTTCTCTCCTCCTTACATCCCGCATAGAACTTTTGATGGCGCTGAGCTATTTTCAGCCTCTCTCTTATAAGCTGAACTTTCTCCATAGCCTCCTGAACTTAATTTGGCCCAATAAACGTACCTTCACCTGCTTCAAACTAACCAATAGGTGAACTACACCTCCGCCCACAAAGAGCCTCAAATGGAGCCATCTAAATAGTGCAATAGTAACTGTTGTTGTAAGCAAACTCAATAAGAGGTAACTGATCATCCCAACTACCTTTGAATTCAATCACACATGCTATCAATATATCCTCAAGATTCTGAATGGTTTGCTCGGCCTAACCATCCGTTTGCAGGTGGAAGGCTCTGCTAAGCTTGACCTGAGTACCAAAGCCCTTCTGCAATGATTTCACATATTATGAAGTGAACTGAGTACCTCTATCTGATATGATGGACAAGGTAATTCCATGCAATCAAAATAACTCCCGAATGTACAACTTAGAATAATCCTCCGCTGAGTCGATAGTTTTTACTAGTAGAAAATAAGTTGCTTTTGTCAACCTATCCACCACCACCCAAATAGAGTCATACTGCTGATGTATGGGAGGCAACCATGTGACAAAGTCCATATTTATCTAATCCTACTTCGAAGTGGGGATACTAATTTCTTGTAGAACACCTCCTAGTCTTTGATGCTCTACTTTCACTTGTTGATAGTTCGGACACATAGCCACAAACTCCGCTATGTCCTTCTTCATTCCATTCAACAAATAGACTTCCTGTAGATCACGGTACATCTTGGTGGAACATGGATGTATGGAATATCAGTAACTATGAGCCTTATGAAACATCCTCTCTCTCAAATCATCAACTTCCGGAACATAAACGATCTTGATTTCGAGGCACACCATCTCCCCTTTCGGAGAAGATCTCTACCTTCTGATTTTGAACCGCTTCCTTCAACTTTACTAAAGTAGATTCCTCATCTTTTCTATCCTTGACCTCAGTCACGAAAGATGATTACAAACCATTCTGAATAATGACACCACCATCCATCGAGTCATCAAGACAAATTCCTAATCTTGCGAGCTGGTGTACATTCTTCACTAACTCTGTCCTTCCATCCTCTACATGAGAAACACTCACCCTGGATAGCCTATTGAGGGCACCAGTCACTACACTTGCCTTGCTCGGATGATAATGGACACTCATGGAATAATCCTTGAGCAGCTCTAATCATCTCCTATGTCGCAAATTCAGGTTCTTGTAGGTGAAGACATACTGTAGGCTATTGTGGTCCGTAAACACATCCACATGGCCCCATACAAATAGTTCCTCAAGATCTTTAATGCAAACACTACCGCTGCCAACTCTAGTTCATGGGACGGATAATTCTTCTCATGAGTTTTAAGTTGTCTAGAGGCATACGCAAAGGGATCTAAATATTTGTATAAATACTTTTTAGGTTATTTTTGATATGAGAGAGTCAAATTTGAAGAAAAATAATTGTTTTTGATTTTCTATTCAAGTTTTGGGGATTATTGAGAACAATCTTGGGAGACTTTCTTGAATTGATTTTCTCATTGTTCATGAAGTGTTCTTCCTTAATTCTTGCAATAACCAAGTGGGTTTTCTTCCTACTATCTGTGTAAGTTCTAAATTAGGTGTTTGTCTATAAATGCTTATAATTCTCTTACAACCACAAGAGGCTAAAACCTCTACAACTAGGGATGTGGGAACCATGTGCATTAATAAACTAGGGGTGCACAAAGTGATTCTAGACTAATACAAAATGCTTTTATTGTATTCTCTTCATTTTTAACGTTTCTTAATGGAGCACAATGTTAGGACTTGCCCGAATTCTTTACTTTCTTTAATATAGAGAAGTAGAGATAAGAAAAACCGAAGTACAACAAAGTCTTGATCTTTATTGGTCATTGTATGACTTCAGTTGCGGTCACAGGATAGTTAATTTGGAATAAACTTATAATGGTTGAACTGAAATCATCATGAGACTTGATCTAGTGATTGAGTATGGTCATCCAATGGGGATGAACCAGTCATTTGGATGAACTCTAGTTATCAATTCTAAAAGTAAGCACTTGGGTAGATCACAACTGTAATACCTGAAGTAGTTATGAATGCATGGGGATCACTTACCTTAGTTATTCGTATAAACTTGATAAATAACAATCAATTCTCAGCATTGTTACATATTTTCTTTTACAAAACCCCCTCTAGGAGAAAACAAACATAAAAGCTTAAATACTCGTGTTATTCTATATCTTGACTGTATTCCATGTGGGATCGACCCCAACCTTTTTCAGGTTTTATATTGACAATGTATCATACTTTTACAGGAGTGTGATTTGCATATCATCAAAAATGGCACCGTTGCTAGGGAATACGACTTAGGATTATAATAATTGTTTTGTTTAACTTTTAGTTGTTATTTCTAATTTACGTTTTCTTTTTGTTTTTGAAATCCACAAGATGTCTCTTGGTGAATTCAAAGTACTCGATGGAGTAGAAACACCCTGATTCCTCTTGATCTTGAATTAGGGAAAACTCTGCGGAGAATGGAGAACCCTGAGTAGAGAGAGGGATGGTAGGCTGAAGAAACTCACCATGCTGCAATAGCTCGGCTAGCTACTCTTAAAGAATCAGAAGAAGCTTGGGAGGAGGTAGTAAATGCTGGCCACAGGCAATTGAAGCCAGAGATATGCTCCTTAGTTCTATGATGAGGATGACTCAAAAATTGATATAGCCAAGTCAACAAGAGCCATCATAACACCACTTTTGCCTGCTGGGGTGAAGTTTGATATCACTAGAACCATGATACAACTGCTAAATATGAAAGGGATGTTTAGTGGTAATGCAACCGATGATGCTAACTTGCACTTGCTGATTTTTGTTGGTATATGCAAGGCATACAAGTTACCTGGTATAAGTAAAGATGTTATGCGGTTGAGACTATTCCCTTTCTCTCTAACTAGAGAGGATACATATTGGTCATCGGAGTTGTCCAATGACTCCATAACCAACTGGAGAGATCTCAAGTCGACCTTCTTCGAAAGGTTATTCCCCCCACCCCCAACCCCCCAAGGATGCTATAGATAAAGGAAAAAAATTATAACTTCCGACAACTAAAAATGGAGGCATCTCTTGAGACATGGTTGAGATTTAGAAAAAGCAGTCCAAGTGGCCGAACCATAAATTACTAGATGACAGTTTGTTGAAAATTTTGTATAGGTCCTTAAAAAACAACACTAAAGCTATAGCAGATACTATAGCGGAAGGAGCATTAATGAGTCACATGTGAGAGCAAGCTGCCATCATTCTAGATAGGGTGAGTAAGACGAACAGGGCCTGACACACTAGGGAAGCGGAAGCATCTGCAAGTATGTATGTTCTTGGTATGTTTGTGGATCAATGTAGAAAGGAGGAGTGTGATTATGAGCTGGCTCATATGCGGACATCACTAGACCTGCTCACGAAGCATATCATGGGCTCTGGTGCAAGACAGGTAAACACAGTGGGAGGTTAGGAACCGGGGAAATAGCATTAACATTTCGAGGAGGAGGCAAACTTCTTTGAAAACAAGGTGGCGAATTTTTGGCCCAACGCCCAAGTGTCTAGAGAGGACACTTGTTTTCAAAAATCAGGGTCGCAACCAATATCGCGACAATTATAATAGGAATGGGTACAGGATAGGAGCCGAGGCCATGGGCGAGAGGGAAAAGGGAGAAAGTATAACAGATATCGGAATGACTGCACAGTTTTTTATAATCCTCCGAATGCACATGAGGGTGAGACAAGACCCTATAAATTAGAGAACATTATGGCTAAGATGGTCAAGAAGCTAAAATCCACTGACGATCACTTGAGGGACATTCGGGGAGATATAACTTGCATGAGACAAAAAAATATAATCCCATGCCACAGCCATCAAACAAATTGAGTAGCACCTTGATTAAATGTTGACTTCCTTAAATAAAAGAAAGAAGGGAACACTTCTTAGCAATACAGTACAAAATCCATAGAATGATAGTCATTGAATGGCTGTTATGACTAGGAGTGGAAAGGCCACAGTAGATCCCCCTCTGTCAATTGTAGTTGAGATGGAAAACCGGAAGGAGATTGAGCTTACTGAGGAAGATGAGGTTGCTGAGTATGAGCTTATTGGTAAGGCTGAGTTGACTGAGGCTCCAGGTGGTGCAAAGGAGTCTGAAGCTGATATTGGTAAAAATGAAGGGGTCACAAAAATTTATAAGGCTATCTCTTGACCACCATCACAGTTCCCTTAAAGGATGAAGGAAAAGGCAGAAGATGGTAAGTACCAAAATTTTTTCTCTATTCTCAAACAGTGATCTGTGAACATACTATTGGTCGAAGAATTGAAGCAGATGCTCGGATATGCCAAGTTTATGAAGGATCTTTTGACGCAGAAGAGGTCCATGAGCTATGAGCCAGGTTGTAACTTTCGTCATTGTAGTGACATAGCCTCACAAATCCTTTCTCAAAGAAGGAGAATCCAGGTGCCTCCACCATTTCGTGTACAATAGATGATTTTGAGTTTGCGAAGGCACCGTGTGGCTTGGGAGCTAGCATCAACTTGATGCTATTAGCTATGTTCAGATATTTGGGCTTGGGAGCCCCCACAAAGACTTCAACGTGGCTAATATTGGCAAATTGCACAGTCAAAAAGCCACTAGGGATCCTATTCGATGTGCTAGTTAAGGTGGACCATTTCATCTTCCCAGTAGACTTCATGATCTTAGACTGCGAGGTTGATTTTGAGGTCCCCATCATTTTAAGGTCACTATTCCTTGCTATTGTGAGAGCTTCGGTGGATGTTGAGGCTGGGAAACTAAAATTCAAGCTGAATAAAGGGGAGGTCACTTTTAATGTCTGCTGGTAAATAAAGAAGCCAATGAGTTTAGGGCTGTCTCAGCAATCGAGGATGATTCTGAGTTTCTTGATGAATTTTTAGTAGTCAAGAGACTTGGGTCGTGCCGTGATGTTAAATCAGGCACTTCTTGGGAGGAAACCTATGAGGTGGTTTGGTTAAATCTGTGTAACCAAACCTCCTGCATCGTTCCACAATGTTAAATGAAGCGCTTCCTGGGAGGCAACTCAAGTAACTTAACTTTTGTGTGTTCAATGTGCAGGTGAAACGAAATCTAGTGAGAGAATAATTATAGACTAGAATTGTATTAAAAGCGTCAATATGAATCTTAAGAGCATTGTACGAACCGTAGTTCCAGTCATGGTGAAAAATAGATGTAGGAGTTCATGTTACAGTTGGTAATTACGACTCGTACCTCTATTGTACGAGTCGTAGTACTCACTGTAAGGATGAACTATGTTAAGTGTGGAATTGCAGAGACATTAACTTACGAGGTAATGTACAGATCGTATCTTCATGGTACGAGTCGTAACATGCACTCTTAGGTCCCAAGGTAAGTTCCTAAAGTATTCTGCTATGGTTCCAAGGGATGAGACATAGGTCAAACCTACGACTCGTGGTACGAGTCGTGACGGGCTGGATCATTAAAAATTTTCCCTAATCTATTTGACTCAAATTTTTTTAAACTTTAACTCCCACGAAACCATACCTTCAATCCTCAATTCTTACCCACATTCCACACACTAGTAACTCAAGCTAATAATTGATAAAGCTCAAATCTATGCAATTAAATTGCACGAACACTTCAAATTCATAACTCAAAATTGAAGAAAGCTAAAGTCGAGCAAGAACATGACGAAATCAAGTAAGTAAATGTGCTAAATTAAAAATTCTTCCTATGTGACTAATGAAACTACACTGTGATGCCTAAAAACTCATGAAAATGAGGATTAGGAAAGTGATTAGAAGTTAGTTATGTTGTGTACTGAACGCGTAGGGATTCAATATGCTTGAACAATAAATTTGATTGTTAATGATGATTTATGGGTTGTGAAGTATGTTGGGGTTTAACTGGGTAGATGAAAAGAACTGAAATTGCATAGCTAGGATGAGGAATTCTTAGTACCCATCTAAGAACTTTTTTCCCTGAACAACCGAACCAAAATAAGATTAGGACATGCTTCATGAGTCCTCCTACGTCTCGTGGTTTCATAGCACTTCTCATATGATGACTCATCACATGTCATGACCCGAGTCTAAACCCTAGACGCGACACATTAATTGGCGCCACAAGAGACCCAAGCTAACCCATGGATTAACATCACACTAGTGCACTGAATTAAATAAAAGTTGAAGATATATAAAAATAACTTGATAACACCTTTAAAAAGAAAAGAATACACGTCTAATAAGTACTGAACAAAACTGTGTCTAAAAGCCATATAAGAAAAGTTAAGTTGCTGGGACAAGCTCCAGCTAACTTTAAAATATGAAAACAACAGACTGAAATAAAACTAAATTCTCATCCTCGAAAGATCAAAATTCACCAAGATAGAGCAGTTGAAATTGTCTGAAGGAAACTACTAACGATGCTATGGCTGAGAACCCGCACTTGTATTATAATATGATACAACATAGAAAATATGAATCAGTACTTTGAATATACTGAGTACGTCAGATGTAAGTAAGAACAGTATAAATACACAACTGAACAATATGGCATGAAATGACCAACTGTGAACTATGAAGTATGGGAATATAATGGTAATAATGTAAATATAGACAATGACTAATGGTCATGAACATATCTTGAAAACTAAATAAACTAAAATGAAACTTGTTGTTTAACTGAACTAAGATGTACTAACAAGTGGGAGAGTCTATAACTGACATATAACCATGTGAGCTAGTCGTGGAGTCCGATGTGTACCCCCCATCGGAGAAGGCCCACTGTACCTTTCCAAGGCATAGTAGCTGAACTGGGTGATCACTGTCTGATACCCATTAGGGGTAAAAACCTACAGTGATGACGTAGTTCTAGGAACCTAGGTGCACTAAACCCTGGCCCACTCAGTGCTAAGTCCTACTCCCACTGAAAATTACTAACTGTGATGAATAAGCTAATAGCTCAGACCTAATGTCCCAAGATATAAGTTAAGAATACTTATCTGGAAGTAACCCTGAGAGTGTAAAGGACCTGATAACTGATATTATGGGTTCTAAGACTTCCAGAGCTGCTTTTGTTGAAAGCTTCGTTACCGTCTATAGAACACCCTAACAATTGATAATTGAGACTATGGGATTTTACTAAACTCCTCAAGAGACTAAGTATAGACAAATTGATCAGTTGATATTTCTATAAGATACTGCAAAGGCTAAGTAGTAATGGGGACTAAAAAATCAATAATTCAACCTTCTAGATAATCTAACTATGTCATTCTGTTGATTACAAGAACTATCAAAATCAAGCAAGGTTTGTATCTGGACAATTATGCAAGACTCTTCAGATCACATTTACAAACTAGGGTTAAACACATATTTCATGGAAAGAAATATCAAGATAAAGTATAACTAACTGAAACTTTCAAGAATCATGAAAATTATAACAAGAAGGAACTTCGTATTCTAACTAACGAACAACCCTAACATTGATGCTAAAGGGCTAGAATTGATAAAGATTTTTAGGAAGGTTTTCTGGGAGCAAGGGAAGAGAAATTCCCTTGTTAAAATCCCACATACGTGGATTAGAGATTCCTATGAGAGATTACTTGAGAAATTTGAGGAGAATGGAAACCCTTGGTCTTGCTTGTTCTTCTAGATTGAGTTTTTCTACGTACTAAACATGAGAGAATGAGAGGAATGAGAGAAAAGCATTGACTAACTCCCTAAATCCCCTTGAAAATAACCTTTAAACGATGTAATGTAGGCATTAAAATAATGGAAAGTTACAAAAATTCCCTTGGAGTTCAGACTGTTAAAACCTCACTACCAGTGACCTAACGTGTCGTTAGGTCACTATACGAATCGTGGTCCTCACCCGTTGTTGCCACTGGAAATTGCCACTTTCAACTCAACACTCTGACCACGACTCACTTCATGAGTCATGAGGTAACATTGCGACTCATGGCTCCATCCGTGGTCACCCCTTGACCACGCTTGACACGGGCCTGCCACCCACTTCATGAGCAACTTCATGACTTGTGGAGTACTTCACGGGTCACTATGAAAGTCGTCCTATGACCTAGGCAACATTTTCCTACTTTCTCCATTTAAACTCTCTCGGGTCTGATCTTAGAAACTTTAGGATGTTACAATATCTCCCCTTGGAAACATTCATTCTCAAATGTAGGCTAGATAAATTTTAAAAAAAATTGGGAAATGAGCTAAAATCCCCAAACTAAAAACAATTAGTTGATTTCTGAAGGTGTGACTAACTCCGAACTAATATAAGCATACTAACTAATTTGATTATGACTAGAGTGCACATTCAAAACATGAGTAGGGTTGATAAGTACAAAACTGAATAGAGTACTGAAGAGGAATTTAGTACCTGATGCTAAAGCTGAACTGGAAGGGAACAAATGAGGGTATTTAACCATCATGTTTTCTTATGCTTCCCATGTAGCTCCCTCGACTAGCAGGTCCCTCCATAGAACTTTTACTGAAGCGACCTCCTTGTTCCTTAGCTTAGGAACCTGATGGTGTTGGAACTCAATTGGAACTTCTTCGTAAGAGAGGTTGTCCTTAACACCGACACTCTCTAGAGGCACAATTGAGGTCGGGTAACTGATGCATTTCTTTAACAAGGACACATGAAAGACTGGGTGCACCAATGCTAACTCCGCAGGCAATTCCAGCTCATAAGCCAAATTACCAATGTGTCTCTTGATTTTGTTAGGTACAACTTATCTTAGACCGAATTTTCCTTTCTTCCCAACCTCATCACCTCCTTTCGCAGATAAAATCTTCAAATAAACCCAATTATCTACAACAAACTCTAACTCTCTTCTCCTCACATCTGCATATGATTTCTATATGCTCTAGACTGCTTTCAATCTTTCTCTAATAAAATGAACCTTTTGCATAGCCTCATGAACTATGTCTTGTCCTATCATGGTAGCTTCACCAATTTCAAACCATCCTATAGAAGATCTACACCTCCTATTATACAATGCCTCAAATGGTTCTATCTGGATGCTGGAGTTGTAGTTCTTGTTATTTGCAAACTCAAAGAGAGGTAGGTGATCTTCCCAGCTGCCCTTGAATTAAATCACATAAGCTCTCAACATGTCTTCCAAGGTCTGATTAGTTCGTGCAGCTTTTCTATCCGTCTGTGGGTGAAAAGCTATGCTGATCTTGATCTGGGTACCACATCCCTTCTAAACTGATTTCTAGAAATGCGAGGTTAACTGAGTACCTCTATTTGAAATGATGGACAAGGGAACTCCGTGTAGTCTAACTAACTCCTTGATGTATAGTCTAGCATAATACTCAGCTGAGTCAGTAGTCTTAACCGATAGGAAATATACTGACTTAGTCATCGGTTCTACAACCACCCATATTGAATCGTATCATTGATGAGTACGAGGTAAACCCGTGATGAAGTCCATATTCACTTTATCCCACTTCCAAGTAGGGATACTGATATCTTGATTCATACCCCCAGGTCTCTGATGTTCAACCTTAACCTGTTGGAAGTTCGTTCACTTAGCTACAAATTCTGCAATGTTCTTCTTCATGCAATTTCACCAATAGATTTAAGTAGGTCACATTTTATTTTACCAGCACCTGGATGAATAGAATAACTTGAGCTATGTGTTTCTGCCAATATTCGTTGTTTCAGGTCGTTTACCTCTAGAACACATAATCTACCCTGGTATCGAAGTACACCATTGTCACGCCCCGCCTTGGGGGGTATGACTGGCACCTGGTGCCCTAGTAGGACCTGGACTGCTAACTGGTGGGCCTAGGCACATCTGGTGCCTGGCTAG
>JACEIK010004724.1:48018-61004 GCA_018107945.1 Datura stramonium
GGCTCTACCCCGGCTCCTTCCGCGATGGTCCGACAGTTTTCTCGTCCGATCTTTTCCCGGGCCTTTTTCTAGCATGTATGGCTTTCAAATATGCTTAACCAACGCGCGAATAGGCCATCTAGGTTCCGCGAATCTTACGGGGTGTAACAACCATCTCCACCTTTGGAGAAAGCCTCCACCTCCTTTCTTAGAACTGCTTCCTTTAACGTGAGTAAGATGGGGTCTTCATCCGGCTTTGGCCTAACTTCTACCACCAATGAGGATTTTGACCCACTTTGAATGACAACTCCGTGCTCAACTGAATCAACTAACTGCACTCCTAATCGAGCTAACCTATGGATATCTTTTTCCAGTTCTTTCATACCCTCTTCAACATGAAAAACACTTCCCATAGAATTCTTGTTAAGACATCAGCCACCACATTGGCCTTTCCTGGGTGGTATAGCACACTCATGTCATAATCATTAAATATTTCCATCCACCTCTTCTAACGAAGGTTCAAGTCCTTCTGAGTGAATGATGTGCTGTGAGTTTACAATACTTTCGATGCTTAAAATTTATAAAATAGCATGGACTTAGGTATTTTTGTATGGATATGAGGCACTTTTACATTGATTTCAGGAAAAAAAAGCATTGGAGCAAAGATGTGCAAAAGAAGCCTTAAATGCAAAAAATCAGGCAAAGTACAAGTCTCAGTACGATTCGTACTTTGATTATACGAGTTGTACTTAGAATCGTGATGAAATTCAGAAGGATAAAGTGAGAAGAATTCAACATATGACTCTCCATAAGAGCCGTGCCGAGATGGTACGAGCCGTAATTGTAGTCATGGAATTGTTTAGAGGAAATTGCACAAAGGCAGACTCTAGATGCGGATGGACTCGTGAATCGTGGCATCAATGTACGAATCATACCATGAGTCGTGGTGAACTTCAGAAGATTCTTTGATACTTGGTAGAACTTCAGACTGTACAGACAGTACGAGTCATACCACAACACTCGTGGAGATTTTCAGAAGGTGTCAGATTTCTCAGGGCCAAACCACGGAAGCATTGTATGACTCGTAGGATGAAGGTATGAGTTGTACCATCCTACCAATAGTTAACCAAATCAGCAGCATCCAAGGACTTACGAGAAGTAGGTACGACCCATACAGTCCTGCTACGCGTCGTAGGTCCGGTCATGACACAATCGGCACTAGATATGGAAAATTCCCTATTAGCTTAGAAAAAAGAATCTAATGTTTGTATAAATAGCTTTTATGTTTTATTTTAGTCAGAGAAGGACAAAATTTAGTTATTATATGTATGAAGGATTATTTTTGTGAATTCTTGTCAAGTTTTGAGGAGCAATTCTTCATTTCCTACGTGGTTCTTGAGGTTGTTCTTTGATATTCAAATTTTCTTTTCTTCCAATTGTTTCTATAAGTATGTAATTATGTGTTTGTCTATGAATGAAAATTTTAATACAACAATCATGAGAGGCTAAAACATCCACAACTAGGGGTTGTGGGAACCATGGTGGAATAATAAACTAGGGTTGCACAAAAGTGATTCAAAACCAATGAGAAAAGCTTGTGTTGTATTCCTTTCATCTTTATATGTTTCTTAACTGTGTACAACATTAGGACTTTCCCAAATTCTTTACTTTCTTGAACCTAGAGAAGTAGAGATTAGAAAAACAGAATTACAACAAAGTATTGATCTTTACGATCATTATATTAACTTGAGCTATGGTCGTAGGATAGTAATAATTTGGAACATATTGAAAATGGTTAGTTTGAAATTGCTCATGAGACCTGACCCGGTGATTGAGTAAAGTCATCCAGTAGAGACGAACCAGTCATTTGGATGAACCCTAGTTGTCAGTTCTACTAGTAAGCATTGGGATTGATTATGTGTGTATACCCGAAGTAGTTTTTAACTATAACACATACAAAGTTTCCTAGACCAAACCCGAACCCTGCATGAGAAACCAGGGGAAACCAGAAAATTTTATCACAGAACAACCCAAACAAGGATCGTTTTCACCTCTAACGAGCTGTTGCCTGAGCCATTTTAAGCTCTGTAAAATTTTCCAACAAGGCATAGGATGACTTGTTGGAAGGAGTAAAGATTCGTCCTGTTTTCTATTGCATCCCAAGTTCAAAAATCTACCAAACACCTCCCAGAAGCAACGAGTGAAACCAACGATTCATGGTCACCTCTAACTAGTCCTCGTTTCCACCTACTACCATATTTAAGTACCAGGCAGTGCTGACCAAGAGAGTACACAATGACCCATTGCTTCTACTAACAAGTCATTTTTTCATCAATTAATGGGGTTCCCAGTTTTGCTTAAAATCCTACTAGTGATAACGAGAGGTATCAATGACCTATTCGTTCATCCAAAGAGTCGTGTTCCCCTTCGTTGACAATTTCCAATGAGCCTGAGGTTCAGGCCTAGGACCATCGACTTGTCCTAAGGAGTCATGGTGTGAACCAATGGCTCGTTGTGTGACCCGTTGGTCGCTATCGGGAAATTTTCCAGATTTTCTTTCAGAGGAATTTTTGTAACTTCCCACATTTTAATCCCTAAACCATATTATTTTGGATTATATTCAGGGGATTTAGGGAGGTAGTCGATGTTCCCTCTTCATTTCCTCTCATTCTCTCAAAGTTAGAATGTACAAACTCTGTCAGGATGCATAAAGCAGGAGCAAGGGTTTCAATTTTCTTCTAAGATTTCTGAAGGGTTTTTCTCAAGGATTTCTACACTATGTAAGTGAGAATTCTGAAAGGGGATTGTCCTTCCCTTGTGCCCCAAAACTCTTCTGAAATGTTCATTAGTTCTACCCATAAAGTTTACCGTTAGGGTTCATTTGTCAGTAAATTGTGAATCTCTTCCTGTTATGTTTTGCATGAATAATTAGGGTTGTTAGATATACTTCTGGTCATTATCTATTTTCATGAAATTATATGATTTTAGCCCTAGTTTCTTGAATACAGTGAATTGAGTGTTTCAACATATTCTAAATACAAGTGTTGCTTGATTCCGATTGATCTTGAAATTACCAGGATAGTATAGTTGTTGGATCAAGAGTAAAATTATTTATTGTTTAGTCTTAGTCAATACTCAGAAAAATTCTAGTTTCTCACATAAATGACATCTGATCAGTTTGACTATAGTCAATCTCTTGAGTGTTAGTAACACCTCCCAGTCCCTGTTTTCAATTATCAGTTATTAGTTTGTTCTTTAGGCGGTCATGACACTTCTAGATAAGCAGCTCTGACGAGTGTTAGAACCAATACTTTCAGTTATCAGTTTGTTCTTTAGATGGTTATGAAGCTTATAGATAAGAATCTCTGGCAAGTCTTAGAACACCATCATATAGTTATCTTGTCTAATAGACTATCAAGGTACTTCTAGATAAGTATTCTTCACTTAGTCTAGGATCCCAGCTTCGAGCTATCAGCTTAGTAGTCAAGTTAGGACTATCCAGTGGGAGTAGTATTTAGCACCAAGAGGATCAGGGTTCCAGCGCACCCAGGTTCCTAGAACTACATTGTAACCATAGGTTATTAGCCTAATGGGCCCCAGCTTTGTGATCACCCAGCCAACCACTATACCGTGGTAAGGTATGGTGGGGTTTCTCTGATAGGGAGTATACATAGGACTGAAAGTTTAGCTCACATGGTTATATGTCGGTTATAGACTCTTCCACTTGTCAGTTAAATTTAGTTCAGTCTCAATTCATCTCAATATCAGTTCGGCTCAGTTTTAGTTCAGTTTAGTTTAGCTTAGTAAAGTCACTCAAATCCAAGACATGTTATGGCCATCAGTTAGAGTCATTATTGACCATATCAGTTATAGCTCACCTCTTTCCGTCCCTCGTCATCGAGAGGAAGAATCGCNTTGGACATTTCATATTATTTCAGTTTAGTTGTTTATCTTCCATTATTGTTATATATCTCACTTACTCAGTACATTCAAAGAATTGACGCATACCTTCTATGTTGTATCGTATTATGATATAGGCATAGGTTCTCAGTCCCAGCATCGTTAGTAATTCCTCTCGACGATTCTAGTAGCAACAGTCCATTTGGTGAGTCCTCATCTTCCAAGGGCGTTATTTGCTTTTTATTTAGTTTCTTTTAAGTCAGACTTTAGAGTTAGCTGGGGGCTTGTCCCAGCAACTCATTAGCTAGTAGTGGCGTTCAGATATAGTTGTTTAGTATTATTTTCAGTTATTCGAGATGTCACCCGAATGAACCCTCCTCCATCTTTCCATGGATCCAAGGTGAGAGAGGACCCGCAAGAGTTTGTAGATTAGGTGCCAAAGATCACCCGGATTATGGGGTGCTGATCTGGATGCCTACCAGTTGAAAGGGGTGGCTAAGATTTAGTACGACCAATGGAAGGAAGGGAGACCAGCAGCAGCAAGGCCAATAGAGTGGGAAGACTTCACAACTACATTTCTATACATATTCTTTCCTAAAAAATTAAGGGAGACCAAGTCGCAGAATTCATGAATCGAAGACAGGGTAACAGAACCATGGAGGAGTATGCGTTAGCGTTCACTCGATTGTCTAGGTATGCTCAAGAGATGGTAGCTGAGACAAAGGCTCGAATGCTCAAATTCTTCAATAGAGTTTCAGACTTGGTACTTAAAAAGTGCAGAACCGTAATGCTAATAGAGGACATTGACCTTTCCAACCTCATCATTCATTCCTAGTAGATTGAGGCAGAAAAGTTAAAGGATATGGAGCGTGAGAACAAGCGGCCTAGAAAAGGTCAATCGGATTATGTCCACCAAAGGTCTGGCGGTAGTAGTCGCCCAAAGCAATAGCAACAAAAGACTCCAACACCCACATTAGTCAGCGCCCCTACTTTCAGATTCTGCAAATATCGGAAGGGTGGAGCATCTGGCTCTCAGTCCTAGAGTTTCAGTGCCAGCAACTGTTACCCAGCTTGTCCTAAGTGTGTCAAGAACATTCTAGGGGAATGTCGCATGGGTAAGGAGGGTTGCTTTGGATGTGGGCAGTTGGGTCACAGGTTAAAAGAGTATCCTTCTATAGGACGAGGGAGAGCTCAGTCTACTTCAGTAGCCCCAGCAGGCCCCAGTAGGCCCCAACAGCCCCAACAATTGATTAGAGAAAGGTTAAAAACCGCTCAGAGCTGACAAAAATCATATGCTGATATGAGGAGGAGAGAGTTAGAATTTATTGTAGATGATTTGGTGTATCTGAAAATTTCACCCATGAAAGGGGTGATGAGGTTTGGAAGGAACGGAAAACTCAGACCGAGGTATGTAGGACCCTACAAAATTCTGAGGTGAATTGGCAATGTGTCCTATGAGGTGAATTGGCAATGTGGCCTATGAATTAGAATTACCTTCGGAGTTAGCATTTGTGCACCCATTTTTTCATGTGTCACTATTGAAAAAGTGCATCGGTGATCCGACCTCAGTTGTGCCACTAGACAGGGTGGGAGTGAAGGATAGTCTATCTTACGAAGAGGTCCTAGTTCTGATCCTAGACCGTCAGGTTTGTAAGTTGAGAAACAACGAACTTGCTTCAATAAAACTCTTGTGGAGGAACCAGCTAGTTGAGGGACCCACATGGGAAGCGGACATAATGGTTAAATACCCTTATTCCCTTCCAGTTTAGTTTCAGTATGAGGTATTAAATTCCTCCTCAGTACTCTATTCAGTTCTTCACTCATCAGCTCTATTTGTATTTTCAATGTGCACTCTAGTTATGTTAACTCTGTTAGTATAGTTAAATCAGTTCGGAGTCAGCCATTCCTTCATAAATTAGTTTGTAGTTTCAGTCTAGGAATTGCAGCTCTTTTCTCAGTTTTCCAGTAGCTTTAGCCTTTATTTGAGGATGAATGATCCCAAGGGGGAGATATTATAACATCCCAAAACTTTCCCAGACCAAACCCAGACCCTACATGTAAAACCATGGGAGACCAGAAACTCTTATGACAGAATGATCCAGACAATGTATACCCATGGGGAACACTTACCCTAGTTGTTTGTGAATCTTTATTTAAAATCCCCCAATTTAGAGATAAGTCACCAACAAGTTCAATTGCTGACATTAATCTAGCTCTTACCTATTCCCTATAGGTTCGACCCCAACTAATTTGTTGGGTTCTTTATTGAAAACAACATGCTTCATACTTTATCAGGAAGAGCGAGTTTCAGCGTTATCAAAAAGTGGCGTCATTGCCAGGGAATACGGCTAATATTAGATTAATTGCTTGTATTTAACAGTGTTATTTCCTGAATTACGTTTTCTTTTTAATTTTGGATATCCATAGGTTGTTGCATTGTGAATGCCAAGTACTCGTCGGAGTGGAAACCCCTTGATTTTGTTGGATCTCAAACATGAACGAACACTGCGTAAGATGAAAAACCAGGAGCAGAGAGATGCCTGTATAGCTGAAGAAGCTAGGCAAGCCGAGCTAGCTCGACAAGCTGTACTTCAGGATCGGGAGGATGCTCGAGATGAGATCCTTAATGATGGCCGACATGGGAGGGGAAATAGAGGCCAAAGATATGTTCCTCAGTTCTTTGATGAAAATGACCCTAACATCGATGAAGTTGGGTCAACCGGAGCTATTGTACCACCACTACTTCCTGCTGGGCCAAATTTGATATCACTAGCACCGTGATTTAGTTATTGATCAAAAGGGTTATTTAGTGGTCATGTATCTCACAATTTCCACCTGCACTTGATGAACATCATGGGAATATGCAAGGGGTACAGGTTTCCCGAGGTCAGCCAAGATGCTTTACGGCTAAGATTCTTCCCCTTCTCTCTGTCAGGGGAGGCCACATTTTGCATATCGGAGTTTCCCAATGACTCCATTACCAACTGGAAGGCGCTCAAGCAAGCCTTCTTAGAGAGATTCTTTCCACCATATATGATGTTGCAACTTAAGGATGAGATCTATAATTTTCGGCAACTGAAGACTGAGGCACTTCATGAGAATTGGTTGAGGTTCAAAAAGAAGTTGACAAAGTGCCCGAACCATAAAATTCCCAATGACAATATATTGGAGATTTTCTATACATCGTTGAACAATAGTACAAAAGCAGTAGCAGACATAGTGGCGGGAGGAGCACTGATGAGTCACACATGGGAGCAAGCCGCTACTATCCTTTGCAGGGTGACAAACTAAAATAGACCATGGCACACCCGGGAAGCAGAAGCAGTGTCCGGTACATATGTTGTTGGTTTGACTGTAGAACAACATAGGAATGAAGAAGAATTTGACTAGGATTTTGCTCCTATGAACACATAATTGGATTTGCTTTCTAAGAACATCTTGGGAGGTGGAACCAAAATAGTAAATGTGGTTTATAGATAGGGACAGGACCACTCAGATTCCGAAGAAGATAAACAGTTTTTGGACAACCAGGTGATGGGTTTCTGAGCCAACGCCCAAGGTTCTGGACAAAACACATAGTGCCAAGGTTTTGGAAACTAAGGTCGGTACCAATATAGAGACAACAATAACCGGAATGGGTACATAGATAGAAGTCGAGGTCATGAGCATGAGGGAGATTGGAGAAGGAATGATGGTTACCCCAACGACCAAGCTAGATTGTACGTGCCTCCTAATGCATGTGAGAGAGAGGCTGATCAGTCGAAGTTAGACAACATGATGGTTGAGATGTTAAAGAAGGTGAGATCCAAAAATGATCAATTGAAAAACATCTGTAGTGATATATCAAGTATGGGTCAGAGAGTGGAGTCACATACAACAGCTATCAAGCAGATCAAACAGTAGCTAAGGCAATTGTCAACATCTATGAACCCTAGGCAAAAGGGTACACTGCCTAGAAACACAGTCCAGAGTCATAAGAATGATGGTCATTGTATGGCTATGATGACTAGGAGTGGAAAGATCACGGTTGACCCCCTCTACCAGTTGTAATTTAAAGGAAGAAAGAAAGCGTGATCGAAGATGAAGAAGATGTTGCTGAGAAGGAACATAATGAGAATGTTGAGCTGACTGAGGCCCCAAATGGTGAAAGTGGGCCTAAAGCCGAACAAGGAGCCATGCAAATTTATAGGGCTATTCCACGACCGCCACCACCGTTCAACCAACGAATGAAGATGAAGGCGGAGAACGGTAAGTTTCAGAAATTCTTGTCAATGCCCAAACTATTATCTGTAAACATACCATTGGTCGAGGCATTAGAACAGATGCCGAGATATGCCAAGTTTATGAAGGACCTTGTGACGAAGAAGAGGTTTGTGATCTATGATCCTGTTGATAATGTAAACTATTGTAGTGTTGTAGCTTCAGGGGTCCTGGCCCAATAGAAGGAACATCCAGGTTCCTTTACTGTTCCATGCAAAATTGGCGATGTTGAGTTCGCAAGGGAACTTTATGATTTGGGAGCAAGCATCAATCTAATTCCATTGGTTGTGCTTAAGTAGATGCGCTTGGGAGCCCCCACACCGACTACCATGCGGTTGCTGATGGCCGACAAAATTGTGAAGAAGCCCACGGGGATCCTGTTTGATGTGCTTGTCAAAGTTGATAGATTAATATTCCCAGCAAACTTCGTGATCCTTGATTGCAAGGTTGATTATGAGGTCCGCATCAGTTTTGTAGAGACCATTCCTTTCCACTAGGGGAGCCTTAATAGATGTGGAGGTTGGCCAGTTGAATTTCAGACTCAATAAAGAAGAGGTCATCTTTAATGTCTTCCGATCAATGAGAAATTGAAAGAATACAGAGTTGTCTCAGCAATAGAAGATGAATCCGAGTTCCTTGATGAAGTTTGAGTAGTCAAGAATTTTGTGTCGTGCCGCGACGTTAAATCAGGCACTTATTGGGAGGCAACCAAAGTGGTGACTTTAAATAAAGCTCTTCTTAGAATAAAACCCAAGTTAATTAGCTAATGTGTGTTTAGTGTGCAAGGGAGACAAAAATGGGTGGCAGAAAAATTGCTGAATAAGCAGCTGCTACGATTCCCAGTACGACTCGTGAGAGGGTTGTACGAGTCATAGCATGAGTCATGGTGAGAATAAAAGATGTACTTCAATGCATGAGTTTAGGGTATGGTTGGTCCTATAATTTGTAACCTCATTGTATGGGTCGTAGTAGTCACTATGTCGATGAACTATGCAAGGCATGGACCACAATGAAAA
Source organism: Datura stramonium (assembly GCA_018107945.1). Taxonomy (NCBI): domain Eukaryota; kingdom Viridiplantae; phylum Streptophyta; class Magnoliopsida; order Solanales; family Solanaceae; genus Datura; species Datura stramonium. The sequence continues at coordinate 57,174 of JACEIK010004724.1, forward strand.
GAATAGACCTACGAGTCATAGTACGAATCGTACCTGAGTTATACGAGTCGTAAGATGTGCTCGTAGGTCCACAGGGAAGTCACTCAATCTCTCTATTATGGGTCCAAGGGATGAGTCGTAGGATCTTCCTACGACTCATGGTATGAGTCGTGATGGGTCAAAAATTTTAAATCTACTCAACTCGGCCCAGATTTTTAAAAATCAGCTTTAGGACCTATACAAGCTCAAATGAATCGTACCCCTCTCCCATGCTCACTAAACCTAAACTCTCGACTCCCTCACACCCGTAACTCATCAGCAAAAACAATCAGTGAACAAGTTCTTGCTCAAGATTACATCGAAAACCACAATTCAAACCCTAGACTTGATTCATAGTTGAAGTATCAGCATTCAAGTGAGTGTATTCCTTCAAAATTGAAAGCTATAACTTGTGTGCTTAATGTAACCTTTCTAAACCCTATAAGAGTCCTCTCAATGCTTAAAAAATTACAAAAGGACAATGACCATGGGTGTAAACGAGTTGTGTGCGACTGGGTAGGAGTTTGAACTTGTGAAAATTGTGCATCGAACTGTTAAAATTCGATGTTATGGGTCGTTATTAAAAAGGGGAGGTATGAGTAGTGGTAAAACTCGTTAAATGCATGACTAGACCTAGGGAATTCTATGTACCCAAAATTAAACTAAAACCCCTTCCAAACTAAACCAAAAAAAAAGGACAGGCTTCACAAGCCTTCCTACGACTCGTGGTTTCATACTACTACTCGTAGGATGGCTCGTTGGGACTGTCCCAAGAAAAATTTGAAATAATCACAAGGAAAAAATCCTAGTACCTCTCGTGGTTTCCTGCTACGAGTTGTATCTGACAGTCGTACCAATTATCTAAAAAGGGTCAAGTCCACAAGTGATAGTTGATCCTTCCTACGACTCGTGGAATTGACGTAGGGGTCATACCATGAGTCGTGGAAAAATACATAACAATTATTTTAAAGGGGCATCCTCATATGACTCGTTATACGGACTGTACTTTCGAGGTATGAGTCGTACCTTAGAGGCATGACACGTACCTGAGATATTATGGGTCTCATTAAAACTCATACCTCGAAGGTACGACTCCTACTATTGACCTGTGATAAACTACATAGGAATTGTTTGTTGCTTTCTTTTTCTCAGATATAGAATTCTTACCCTTTTCTCCACAGGTACATTGACTTTGAAGCGTAAAGCATCCAAGGTAACTGCTTAGAGCACATTACTTAATGAGACCTCCGAATCTGATCAAGAGAGATGATCCCCTAGTGGTTCGTTAGAGGAATATAAGGTCAACACATCAGACATTGATGGGACCCGAACCACTAGAGCGAAAGCCAAAGCCCAGGCTGTGGCAGCCACTGCCATATTTGCCGGTGCTCCCTAATTGAGGATAGAGCTGAGGAAAGAGCTCAAAAGTCGAGAAGCATATCTAAATGAAGAAGAGGGTTCCGAGGAGACACAATCTAGAGATGTAAGTAGCGGTGGTAGATCAGAGGAGGAGGCACCAAATGCCGAATAGGAGCAGACTCTGCCTTGGGAGAACCGCACTACCCAATGGAGAGTACCAAGAGCCCAGGAGATATATGAACAGGGCATGGCCTTCACCGTAAAAAACAAACCTAGGTGGCCCATTCAAGAAGAGCCGCCGATCCTCACAAATTCATTGAACGAGGTGGAGGAGATGAAGTAGATATTTAGCTTCTATGGATTCTTGTGGCGATGTGTTGTGGATTTACGGCACTATTTATGCTCAAAACTAAGAAAATAACATGGACTTAGGTGTATTTATGTAGATATGAGGACTTTTCCTTTGATTTCAGGATAAATGGGTGTTGGAACAATAAATTGTAAAAGGAAGCTAAAAGTGTGCAAAAAAGTGCAGACCACAGTACAATACGTAGGATGGACCTACAAGTCGTACTGAAGGCCCTGATAAGAAGCTGAAAACTTAACCTAGAAGATTTATCCCATGAGACTTGTCACGGATCGTACCATGGTGGAACGAGTTGTGGTATGCCAGTCATGATGAAATCCAGAAGAATTGCACAAGAGGCTGATTCTCAGTACATGAGCACCTTAAGACCCGTGAGATGAAGGTACGAGTAGTACCATACTGGTTGTGGTGAAGTTCAGAAAAAGTTCAAGAGTACCAGGATCAGGCCATGGGTGCAATGTACGAGTCGTAGGAACTAGGTAAGAATCGTACCTTGGCCCAACACTTAGCCAAAATTCTTTCAACAATCCAAGCCACGGTTGATGTCACGATCCGTGAGAAGCCTCCACGAATCGTAGGTGGACCCGTGACGAGGTCGGCTATAGATATGGAAAGTAGTCCTGTTAGTTTAGGAAAAGGATTCTTGTGTCCCAATAAATACTTTTTATGTTTTATTTTTCAGAGAGGATGATGAATAGACTTAATTCTAGTAGGAAAACATTGTTGTAAGGAGTTTTACATCGTTGGAAGAGTGAATTGAGTTGGTTCAACCTTGTGATCAACCTTTTCTTGAATTCATCTTGTTCTTGCTACTTTTTATTAAAGATTGTGTTGTTTAATTGAAGGAATTGTTTTTTTCAATCATCTTTGTAAGTATTGTTTTATGTTTTCAATCATGAACACAAATCACAACCTTGCAACTATGAAAGGCTAAAACTTCCATAGCTAGGGTTGTGGGAACCATGATGGATTAACAAGTTAGGGTTGCACAAAGTGAGTCTGAAACCAATACTAATTACTTATATTGTATTCTCTTCATCTTTAATGATTCTTAGCGGTGTACAACTTTAGGAAGTGCTTGAATTCTTTACATGCTTTGGTCGAAGTGGTAGAGATTAGGAAAAGAGAATTACAACAGAGCCTTGATCTTCATGATCATTGTATTAACTTGAGTTGTGGTCGTAGAATAGTTATATCTGAAACATAGTGATAATGGTTAGTTTACAAAACTCATGAGACTTGGTCGAGTAATTGAGGATAGTCATTCAATACGTATTGGTCGATCGTTTGAATGAACCTAAGTTATCAGTTTTGTAAGTAAGTATTGGTAAAGATCACGAGTGTATACCCAAAGTTGTTGTGAACCCATGGGAAACACAAACCCTAGTTATTCCTTCAATTATTGATTCACAAATATAATCATGATCGCTGTTTATTTCTATTATTGATTTTTATTAGAATTCCCCCCATTGTGAAGTAATTACCATACAAGTTCATCTACCGGCTGTAATCTAGATCTTCCATATTCCCTGTGGGTTCGACCCGAACCTCTTAGTTGGGTTCTTTATTGACAACGTCCGCTTCATACTTCAGTTGGAAGTGTGGTTTGAGTGTTATCATGTTGATGGCTAGGGCCCTAGACCAACACACTCTAGAAATTGTCCAAGAGTTCTACACCTACTATTTGGCAACCATGGAGCAGAAGGCAAAAGAGGGATATAAATTTAAAGATAAGCCCAACTTGGAGAGCGTCCTGGTTAGAGGTCGATAGGTTGACATGTCTGAGCATACTATTGCTTGGATATTATATAGGCCTCAGTTCATACCAGCACATGTTACACCAAAATATGAATATCGGGTGAAGTCATTGAGATAGAACAAGACGCTTTGATGAAAGGAGGAGGTAGTTGCAGTGGTTTAGCGACATGATTACTGAGAAAAAAGAAGAGGAAGAGTGGGTCACTAGTGGCAAGTAACGACGCGATTCCCGCAAGCGTACGGGTCGTGCAAGTAATATAGTGGCTCTTTTTAAGAACCGGAATGTCGAACCCACAGGGACTGAACCAATTCAGCTAACTATCAAGTTC
>JACEIK010004724.1:73771-90356 GCA_018107945.1 Datura stramonium
AAAACCTACAAAACAAAGGCTAATCATGTTGGTTAGCACATATCTTTACATTTATATAAAATCACATGAAAATGTATAAAATAACTTAGATAAACACGACCAATTTAAGTTATAAAGCGTATCACGGGTATGCTATTTTTGCCCGTGATCAGCAGCCAATTTAGCACTCTCTGTAGTAGTGACACCCATGATTTGGGTAATTTTATCCATCTCATCGATGAACTCTTGTAGGTCTTCCTCGACCTTAGATCCGTGAAAAGTTGGGGGATTCATTCTTGTGAAATCCTGGACTTTGGATGCAGCTGCGGACCCATTGGTATTGACGGGCACTACTTGCTGGTTCGCTTGGTTGGTCACGGTCTGAGCCAGCATCTGAATCGCCGCCCTAAATTCAATGGAGGACACCTGATCGTCTTGTGGGGCTGCTGGAGCTGGTGGGAATGTTAGTGTTCGGGGTCCTTTTCCCGTTTCCTCATTTCGGAGGCATCATTATCTTAAAAGATTAGAGTACAGATAAGGATGACATATTTTAGATTATCTCAACGCACGATGAAGATCATGAACAAGGAGAAATTTTCCTAATAATGCCTTGTAACCTCCCCGTCATAAGTGTGGCGCGCTTCACACCCATAATAAGGACTCTACTCGACGCGACTTTCAGACATCCTAGGATACTCTAATCCTAGTGCTCTGATACCAACTTTTTCAAGACCCAAGTCTATACCCCGGACACGACACAGTACTTGATGACCCAAGTGACCCCAAGCTAACCAATGACTTAACATCAAATTGGTGTACCGAATTAAATAAAAGAGGAATAAGTACTTAACAAACCTATGTTTGAAAGCCATCTAAGAACTGTCGAGTTAGTGGGACAAGCCCTAGCTAACTCTAAAATCTAAAAATAAGAAGCTTAAATAAAACTAAGTCCCCATCCTCGCAAGATGAGGACTCACCAAGATAGAGCAGCTGAAATCATTTGAAGGGTACTACTGATGATTTTGTGGTTGAGAACCTACACCTATATCATAATATGATATAGCATAGAAATATGCATTAGTACTTTGAATGTATTAAGTATGCAAGATGTAAGTAAGAACGGTAGAAATACACAATTGAACTGATATAGCATGAAATGACCAACTGTGAACTTTGAAGTACTGGGATATAATGGTAATAATGTAAATATAGACAATGATTGATGGCCATGAACATATCCTAAAAACTGAATAAACTGAACTGAAACCTGTGGCTGAACTGAACTAAGTTGTACTGACCAGTGGGAGAGTCTATAATCGACATATAACCATGTGAGCTAGAAATGGAGTCCAATGTATACCCCCATCGGAGAAGGCCCACTATACCTTGCTAGGGCATAGTAGCTGAACTGGGTGATAACTGTCTTATGCCTATTTGGGCTAAAAACCTATGGTGGCAATGTATTTCTAGAAACCTAGATGTGCTGAACCCTGGCCCCCTCGGGGCTAAGTCCTACTCCCACTGAAAATTACTAACTATGACTACTAGGCTGATAGGTTGAACCTAATTTCTTAAGATGTAAGTCAGGAATATATATTTGTAATTAACCTGAGAATCTGAAGGACCTGATAACTAAAACTATGGGTTCTAAGATTCGCCAGAGCTTCTTTAGCTTAAAGCATCGTAATCGTCTAGAGAACACCCTAACAATTGATAACTGAGACTATGGAGTTTTACTAAACTCGTCAAGAAATTAAGTATAGTCTAACTAATTAGCTGACATTTGTGTAATATACTGAAAAGGCTTAGTAGGGTCTAGGAATAAACAATCAATAATTCACATTTCTGGATAATCTAACTATACCATTTTGTTGATTACAAGAACTATAAGAATCATGCATGGTTTGTATCTGGACAATAATGCAAGACTCATCAAATCACATTTACAGACTAGGTGTAAACACATATTTCATGGACAAAGATATCAACATAAAGTATAACTAACTACAACCTTCAAGAATCATGAAAATTATAACAAGAAGGAAATTTGTATTTAAACTGACAAACAACCCTAACATTGATATAAATGGGCTAGAACTGATAAAGATTTTTAGGAAGGTTTTTGGGGAACAAGGGAAGAGTAATTCCCTGGTAAAAATCACACATACCTAGAGTAGAGATTCCCTTGAGAGATTGCTTGAGAAATCTGAGGAGAATGGAAACCCTTGGTCTTGCTCTGTGCTTCTAGATTAAGTTTTTCTACGTACTAAACTCTACAAAGTGAGAGGTATGGGAGAATAAAAACAACTAACTCCCTAAATCCCCCTGAAAATAACCCCAAAATGACATAGTGTAGGCATTAAAATAATGAGAACTTACAAAAATGCCCCTGGAGTTCGGAGTATTAAACCTCACTGTCAGTGACCATGAGTGACCTAATGAGTTGCTAGGTCACTGGACCACTCGTGGTCCTCACCCGTTTTCGCCACTGGAAATTCCCACTTTCAACTCAACACTCTGACCATGACTCACTTCATGAGTAGTAAGGTAATACCACGACTAGTGGCTCCATCTGTGGTCACCCCCTAACCACCGATTGACACCGGTCTACCACTCACTTCATGAGTCACTTCACGACTCATGGAGTACTTCATGGGTAACTAGACGAGTCGTCTTGTGACTTTGGCAGCATTTTCCTACTTTCTCCATTTAAAATCTCAGGTATGATTTTAAGAACTTTTAGGATGTTACATTAGGACTATCCGGGGTCACTGAAAGTGTAAGTGTTAGTATAGAACCTAGTACAATTCGTGGTATACTACTATGAATCATACCTGGTGATTGTACCATGAATCTGAAAGGGTGAAAGTTTAAAAGTAAGATGACGATCCTTCATATGAATCGTGGAATCTAATTACGATCCATAACATGAGTCATAGAAAAATAGAGAGGAACATAATTTAAGAAAATCCCTCATTATGACTCTTAGTACCAATGGTACCATCTTAGTATGAGTCATGACAGTGCTATCATGTACCACGAGTCATAATAAGAAACATACTACCAAGGTGCGATCCATACTGTAGACTCGTGAAAAACATCAGAGGATATTTTTTTCTTGCTTTGTTTTTCTCAGATCATACATACTAACTTTTTTCTCCACAGGTAAAATGATGTTAAAAAGGATATCAAAGAAGAAGCCCTAAGACAAGCAGGTTAAAGCTGAAATAGCTCCTCGGAGGGCATTGAGAAATGAGCCCTTCAACTTTGATCAATCGGGAAACACCCCTAGTAGTTCGACGGAGGAATACCAAGTAGATAAAACTGACACTAACGAGCCACAGACCACTAGGTCACGGCAAAGACTCAGGTAGAAAGAATATCCCCTGTTCCAGCAGCTGCTCCGCAATCTGAAGAGGGAGTAAGTGATCAGACTCAAGATTCTGGGAGTGGCTCTAATAAGGAAGAATAGTCTGCCGAGTCCTAGTTTAGAGATGGTAATGATGCAGCCAGGTCTAAGGAAGAAGCTGCTTAGGAAGAAGGTGACCAAACTCCAACTCGAGAGAACCATACTATTAGGTAGAGAGTGCCCGGTGCTCAAGAGATTTATGAGCAGGGTCTCTGTCTCACCTCAAAGAATCATGCAAGGTGGAGTATACAGGAAGAATCATAGATCCTAACTAGTCCCTTGAATGAGGTTGAGGAAATGAAGCGGATTTTTGGCTTTTACGGATTTGAATGTATGGCTAGAACTTCGGAGAAATATAGTGTCGAGATGGTCTAGGAGTTCTATGCCAATTATTTGGCCATATTGCAATAGAAGGCAAAAGGTGGGCAAAAATTGAAAGAACAGCCCAAGCTTGAGAGTGTGATTGTTCGGGGATAAGTAGTTGACATCTCTGAGCGAACCATTGCACGGATATTATATGGGCCTCAACGCAGAGCTCCGAAGACCACTACTAAGTTCAAGTACCAAGTAGAAGCTATGAAAAAGGTAAAGAAGCTGGATTTTGAGAAGAGGCAGAGCCAAGTGAAATGGCTTGCTGGGGTTCTAGCCGAGGACAAGAAGGAAGTTGATTGGATGGCAAGTGGAAATTAGGTTACTAAAGCCTCGCTGAACATCATAGCGAAGTCCTACTGGACACTAGTCTGCCACAGGTTGGCGCCGATGGTTAATGACAACACCCTTAGTACAGACAGAGCGGTTTGGTGGCGTGCATCATTTGAGACTGGGCTATAGGACTAAGCACTACCATCCCATTCCCGAGTCTGGTGTACAGGTTATGCACGGAGGTAGGCCTTAAGGTGAAATTGGAGGTAGATCACTTGAATGGAGGCCAGAAGACTGCAGATATAGGCCTTATATAGGATTACCTAAACCCGGTTAACCGGGTTAGACTTCCCACTGCAGTCCCACTGACTAGGCATCCAGAGGCAAGCATGTTGATGTTGCCATTTCAATGGAGTATGGAGAGATGTTAGCTATAGAGGCTAGCCACATGAATGCATCTTCTAGTACTTTCTCCTCACCGCCATTGAGCATACCATGCCAGACACCAGCTTGTTACATGTTCGTCCCGTAGGAGTTTCTCAAAAAATGGCCAAGAAGCTGACAGTGACCGAGAAGAAGGTCAAGACAAAGATGGAAAATGTCAAACAGTAGCTTAAGGAAAAGATTGATGAGGTTGTTGCACAACTGGTTGGATAGTTTTGAGTGCCACCTCAATGAGCGTCTGGCTGAGCAGATAGATACGGACAGTCTTAGAGAGGAATTGGGGGCTTTGTAGAGCTAGGTAGCCGGGTTGTCGTCCAGACAGCCGACAAAATTATCAGGTCCCACTATCTTGGAGTTTTATGCTGAGCTCGATGAGGAGATAGATTTGGAGGCATACTGGGGTCTGATAGTGACCGGCGCAAGAAAAGGAAAGAAGAGGGTCTCGAATGAGGTTGAAGATGAGTGCTCAAGAAAAAAGAGAAAAAGAAAGGAGAAAAAAGAGCACAAGCGGGCGAGAGTGGACAGTATGCAGACTCATGACAAGTAAATGTCAGAGTTGCATGAGCGAGCCAGAGGAGTGGGGAGCTACACCACTGCCTTTGGAGAGATTGTGGGTGGCAAGGAACCTTCGAGTTAGCCACATTCAGCCTGAGATACTGCTAAGTTCGCTGAGGAAATTGCTACTGCTGAGGGGGTAATCAATCCCCAAGTGATATTCCATTAAGTGCACTAGCCACCGCTAGTGCTACGTTGGAGTGGAGAGAATTCTTATTGGACACTCTCCTCCACAGGATGACATGAGCGCTTAGAGCGCCATAGGTATTTCCCTTTCCTTGTTTTTACATTTTATTCATCAGGGACAAAACATGCTTTTTTAAAAGGGAGTGTACTTGTATTTTTGGGTGTTTTGTTCGTCCGAGGGTTTTTCTTTTCGTGTTTCTTTTCTCAACATGCTATCTAGTATAAATGACATGTTTAGGTTGTCTTTGTTATTTGTATAATTAGAAGTAGCTTAGGATTAATTTACAACAAATAAATGCACTAGTTTTGATGCTTTTAAAAATTACCTTATTTGAAAAAAATTTAGTTGAGTTGTGTATGTTGACTATGAAGTAGGACTTTTTTGTTTCTTTGTATGGAATTTATATTATTAGCATGTGTAGTTGTAGTTTAGCCGTGCATGAACCAGATAGGTAGAGTCAATACAAACCTATACAATAAGTGAGTGAGGATTCATACTCAGTTCAATATTGTATTAGGGATCTAGAACTTGCTCGGTTGGTCTTTACATAGGTTTTAGGATAGTTGGTTAGGAAAGAATCATAGGACGTTTTTTTCATAGCCAACTTTAGCATAAATTTCCCTACCAAATGAAATGATTTCCTTGATCGCGTATTTGAGCCTAAAAGTTGATCTATTTTATTGGATTACCCGTTCACTGTGATCAAGTTTATAATGAACCTGTTTTGCCCTAGTCCCTCCTTGGATATTATGAACCTCAACTTAGGCGAAAACTGTGGGGGTGCATAAACTGTGTGAGGGTGGAGAAGAAAGAGAAAAAAGTTAATGAAGAGTGAGGTGTGGTGTGAAAAGAAAATAAAAAGATCTAAAAAATTAAAAATTAAAAGAAAAGAATAGAAAAAGAGTTGCAAAAGATGAGAAAAACACACCGCACCCACACATTGCATTTAAATGGAGAAAAAGGGAGGACAAAGTTGAAAAATGGAAAAAGGGGTAATAAGTGAAAATGAAGCTAAGTATGTAGTGCCACGGAGGGCTTAGTCACAAAAATTCCAGATTTACCATACCCAACCCGAAGTTTACATTACAACCCAAGAAAAGTACTACAGTTATCCTAGTTTAACTGTCTAAAAATCCAACATAGAGAAAATAAGGGCAAGCCTATGGTATCCGATGTGCAGTATTTGGAACTTCTTTGTGAGAGTGGGAGTCCTGCTTATTTATCCAAAGTTTCATGTTGTTATACCCCGGGAACCCAAGGATCAGACCCGGAAGTCAAACGGGGAAAAATCTGGAAAATGTTGCAGCAATGTAGAATGAGTCGTTAGACGACCAGTCAGGAGAACCCACGAGTCGTTAGGTGGCTCGTGGGAAGGTCGAACTGAGTTGAGGATTTGAGATCCCCACGGGCGTGGGAACGACTCGTTGTCATCCACCATGAGTCGTCAGGTCTCCCGTGGGGTGAGGTTAAGGGTTACCTAGGAGGTTAGACTCGTGTACCTAATGGATGGGACCCCGTGAGTCATGGCCAATCCAAATGACTCGTGAGGTGAGCCGTGAGCAAGCCCATGGAAATTTAGTGGAGATGAGGCAGTGTACTTGACGAAAGGGCGTAAAGAGTCGTGGTAACTGGGAGGAATTGTTAGGTCCCCCGTTGCAAGCCTAGTCAACCTGGTATCCAGTGTACTTGACGGGGGACGCGATGAGTCATTTCCTATCCTGATGAGTCGTCAGGTCACCCGTTAGGGTCACCTAGTAGTTATTTCCTGCGAATTAGTAAGGGCCTTCTCATAATTTCCTATGCTTCTAAGACCTAAACTACGTCATTTTGAGGTCGGGATAGGGTATTTTAAGGGGAAATCATCCATGATAAACCTCATTTGATAGTTGTAAGAGTAGAGAGGAAAAAGGAAAGAGATTCAAGTATTCTCCTTCAAGTTCTTCAAGTTTACATCTAGGACTTTTCAAGGGAGTTAAGAATCAAGAATTTCCAAGTATGTGGGGTTTTTAATAGGTAGTTTTGTCCCTACCCATGCCCAAATTCTCCCTCATTCTATGTTAGAAGTTACTAATTCTTGATGGGTCATAACCTAAATGCATGTTTCCTCAAAAAAAATTGATATGAACATGTTGTAGTATGTATAAAATCATGGGTTTGAAATATTGGGCTGTTTTCACTTATTTTCTTCAATACTTGATGATTTAATACTTAAAAGCACATGCGCCCAAATCATGGGGTTTTAGTGAAAATCATGATTATGCTGAATTCTAAAGCATGATATAAACTTTTGTATTTTAAGCATGTTTTCAATTACTCATGTTATTATGATTATGTTTTCCATAAAATTAAGCCTTTCAAGTATGATTGAAATTATGGGCAATGCCCACATTCCTCTTATGATTCATGAACTATGATTTTTGGCCAAACCAAGGGCCCCCATTTCCATGGCAAGTATCACGAATTCTCAAGCGTGTTATGATTATCACTATTTAACTAGCCATGCATGTCATGTATGAATTTCATGAGCACGTTGCATGTTTCGGGAGTAGCACTTAACACCGAGTAGGTTCGAGGACTAGGTTACGCCCCGAATCTCAGAACTACGTGCCACTGTAGGTTATGTTTGGGTCCGCCTCAATGTCTTTCCCCTATTCCCTATGAGGTCTCATGAGTGATATCATGCCTTTTATGGTTCATACCCTTGTCAAGGTATGGACGGCCTCCCGACTAGGCTTACATGTCGGGCTCCATGTATGCTCGTATAGGGTATGTCGATTAAAGAAATCTTCCATTGTTCCTCATTGTTGTAATGAGTGTATGATTATGTTCTTTTGGATCAAGTTGTATTTTATGAACTGTTTTCCCTCATGTTATGACTATGACAGGTTTAAGAATATTTTGGAAAATCTTTAGCCTTACAATATACTTATGATTTCAGTATTTATGATCATGATGTCTCCACTCCTCTAAATTTTTTGTTTTCAAGTATTATTTTTCATACCTCACATAGTCAGTACCTTCCAAGTACTGACCCACATATTTTCAGGATCCGGTTCACTGGATCAGCATGGTACCTAGCTTGTGCTCAGTTCTTCTCTCACCTTCTAGTGGTGAGTCCTCATTATTCGAAGGCTTCTTGTTCAGACTTTATTTACATTTTGTTTCCAGAATGTTGGGGTTAGTTGGGGCATTGTCCCTTCAACCCATCTATTATGATTAGAGGCTTTAAGACCTATGTGTAGTATTCAGCCATTTATGTTTGGATCTTGTATTGTTGTTTCTTACACCTCCTGTTATGAGTTTCAACTAGTGCATGATTATTAAGTTAAGCTTTCCGACTTATGTGAATAGATTAGATATATGCTCACACCATGGGTTGACTTGGAGTCTTTGGGGCTCCTTGTCCCATGTCTACGATCTGATTGTACTCTTGGGTTGTGAAAATTTTTGTATTAGAGCAATAGGTTCTGATGTGTCCTAGGGAGTCTTAAAGCCGCGTTAGGTATAGTCTTTTTTATGGGTGTGAAGCGCGCCACACTTATGAAGAAGCGACTACTAAACGTTTGAGGAAATACCCCCTTTTTTCATGATCTATGTCGTGCGGTTAAAACCTCTCCATCCTTCTAACTCATGCTATTCGCGATTGGAGAAAAATTATGGCTCCCAGAAGGATGAACAGAAGGAGGAACAAAAATGATGAAGGCCACGAGGGTGGCCATGATAATGGGCGTCAGCAAGCCCCACCTATTCAGGAGCCCCAGGCACTAGAGCCAGCTACCCACGTCGAGTTTCAGGCGGCTATTCAAATGTTGGCGTAGGCCTTGACCACTCAAGTCAACCACCAGGCTGTTGCGCATGTTCCATATAAGGGCAATGCAGCGGCATCCCCTATCAAGGACTTTCAAAGGATGAACCCTCCCGAGTTCATAGGGGCAAGGGTGGACGAAGATCCACACGAGTTCATTGAAGGGATCTTAAAGGTCACTCAGGTTATGGGAGTGACAAATGAGGAGTGTGTTGATTTGGCCTCTTATCAGCTTAAGGAGGTCTCATATATTTGGTTCAAGCAATGGAAGGACAGTGGGGCAGCAGAAGCAGGCCCTACCAGTTAGGACGAATTCCACATGGCTTTTCTTGACAGGTTCTTCCCTTGGGAGATGAGGGAATTGAAAGCAGCTGAGTTTGTTTATCTCAAACAAGGAAAGACGACGGTGTTAGAATATTCACTTGAGTTCACTCGCCTATCAAAGTATGCCCCTGAGTTAGTGATGGACCAGAGGGCGCGGGTGAGTAGATTCGTGTAGGGAGTAGCTGAGTATCTTGACAAGGACAGCAGAACAGCCATGCTTCATCAGGATATGGACAACCCACATATAGTCCTTTATGCCCAATAGATGCAGGTAGCTCATATGAGGCAGAGAGAGGCCAAGAGGGCCAGAACTGATAGCTACAGCTCCTCCCAGTCGAGGCCAGGAGGTGGGCCTCACCAGTAGTCCCAGCACAGGCCTACTAAACCAGCATCATATTCAGCTTGTACCCCATCCAGGCCTCGAGACGATCATAGGAGCAGGGCCTCAGGTTCGAGGGGTAAGAGTAGCATGCGCACAGAGCGCACCTTCCTATCTTGTGCTAGTTGTGGCAAGAACCACCCAGAAAAGTGTTTGGTGGGCTCAGGTGTTTTCTTCGGGTGTGGCAAACCCGGACACAATCTAAGGAATTTCCCTGCAGCCAGGTCAGGAGGTGGTGGAGCCTACATTCCAGTAGCCAGTTCAGCAGCCCTAGTGGCACTTCCTACTCATTAGGGTACTTCGACTGGTCCAGCCGGCGGCCAGCGCCAAAACTAGTTTTATGCACTTGGCTCTCGACAAGAGCAGGAGACATCTCCCGATGTGGTCACAGGTATGTTGCAAGTCTTTCATATTGATGTTTATGCTTTGCTACATCCAGGAGCTACACTGTCTTTTGTGACAACTTACATTGCTAGTAACTTTGGGGTCAGTCTTGAAACTTTGTCAGAACCGTTTTTTGTGTCAACTCCGGTTGGGGATTCAGTAGTAGCGAGGTGGGTATATAGAGGTTTCCCCATTACTATATCGCATAAGGTTACCTCTGTAGACTTAGTAGAATTGGCTATGACTGATTTTACATTATTTTGGGCATGGATTAGTTGTTTGCAGTTTATGCTTCTGTTAACTGTAGAATCCGAGCGATGGAGTTTCAATTTCTGAGTGAACCAATTTTAGAAATGAGGGGTAAGCGGTCCCTGTAGGTCACTTTATATCCTATCTCAATGCCAGGAAAATGATTTCCAAGGATTGTATTTACCATTTTGTTAGGGTTAAGGATGTCAAATCGAAGACCTCGACCAATCAGTCAGTCCCTATGGTATGTGATTATCCCGAGATATTTTCAGATGAACTGCCAGGTGCTCCTCCAAAGAGAGAGATTGATTTTGAGATTGATCTTTTACTTGACACACAACCCATATCAATTCCTCCCTACCGAATGGCCTCAATCGAGCTAAAAGAGTTAAAGGAGCAGTTTAAGGATTTGCTGGATAAGGGTTTCATTAGACTGAGTAAATCCCAATGGGGTGCCCCAGTGTTGTTCGTCCAGAAGAAAGATGGTTATCTATGGATGTGTATTGACTATAGGTAGTTTAACAAGGTCATCATCAAGAATAGGTACCCTTTACCCAGGATTGATGACCTATTTATCGGCTTCAGGGTGCCAAATATTTCTTCAAGATAGACCTCAGGTCCAGGTATCACCAGCTCAGGGTTCGGAAGAGCGAAATCCTGAAAACTACTTTTAGGACCCGATATGGCCATTATGAATTCATTGTTATGTCTTTTGGACTAACTAATGCCCTTGGAGCTTTTATGGATCTGATGAACAGGGTATTCAAGACATATCTGGACATGTTTGTGATATTGTTCATTGACGACATATTAATATATTCCAGGAGCGAGGAGGAGCATGCCGCACACTTGAGGGTAGCACTCCATACCCTCAAGGATAACCAGGTATACGCCAAGTTCAGCAAATGTGAGTTCTGGATGAATTCCATTGCATTCTTGGGACATGTGGTGTCAAACGAAGGTATAAGGGTGGACTCCCAGAAAATAGAGGAACTAAAGAACTAGCCCTGACTGGTAAACCCTTTGGAGATTAGGAGCTTTTTGGTCTTAGCGGGTTACTATCGGAGGTTTATGGAAGGTTTCTTATCCCTTACATCCCCATTGACTAGATTGACTCATAAAAAGGTGAAATTCTAATAGTCGGTGGCTTATGAGAAGAGCTTCCAGGAATTGAAGGCCTGACTTACTTCAGCCCCGGTGTTGACTTTACCGGATGGCACCGATAGTTTTGTTGTATACTGTGATGCTTTGAGAGTCAGACTAGGATGTGTATTGATGCAGCAAGGGAAGGTAGTAGCATATGCTTCCAGACAACTGAAAACTCATGAGAAGAATTACCCAACCCATTATCTTGAGTTGGTAGCGGTGGTGTTTTCTTTGAAGATGTGGCGACACTAGTTGTATGGGGTTCATGTAGATGTATTCACTGACCACAAAGGCTTATAATATGTGTTCACGCAGAAGGATCTCAATCTTCGGCAACGAAGGTGGTTGGAGCTACTTAAGGACCATGACATGAGCTTCATTTACCAGCCGGGTAAGGCCAACGTTGTAGCGGATGCCCTTAGTAGACTCTTTTTGGGGAGTGTGTCGCATGTGATTGAAGACAAGAGGGAGCTGGTGAATGAGGTGCATCGACTTGCACGGTTGGGAGTTAGATTAGTTGGTTTGGCCAATGGAGGGGTAGTGGTCCAGAATGGGTCAGAATCGTCCTTGGTAGTGGAGGTGAAGGATAAATAAGATGAAGATCCGACATTGATAAAGTTGAAAGAAGCTGTTCAAAGTCAAAAGGTAGAAGTCTTCTCCAAAGGGGGAGATGGCGTGCTTCAGTACCAGAGATGATTATGTGTTCCGAACGTGGGGGATTTAAGGAGTCAGATGCTGCATGAGGCTCACGGATACAAATATTTTATCCATCCAGGTGCCAATAAAATGTATCATGCCTTGCGCGAAATCTACTGTGGAATTGCATGAAGAGGGATATTGCAGAATTCATAGCCAAGTGCCCAAATTGCCAATAAGAGAAAGTTGAGCATCAGAGACCGGGGGGTGTGCTCCAAGATATCAGTATTCCTGCTTAGAAGTGGGAAGAAATCAATATGGACTTTGTGACCGGTTTACCCCGCACTCGGAGGCAGTATGACTCCAATTGGGTTGTGGTCGACAAATTGATCAAGGCTGCTCATTTCTTCCCGATCAAAACCACCAATTCAGCAGAAGATTATGCTAAGTTATACATCCGAGAGCTGGTTAGATTGCATTTAGTGTCCTTGTCCATTATATCAGATAGAGGCACCCAATTCACCTCTTAGTTCTGGAGATCTTTTCAAAAGGGACTCGGTACCCAGGTCAAGCTCAGCACGGCATTTCATCCGCAAATAGATGGTCAGGCGGAGCAGACTATCCAGACTCTTGAGGATATGTTGAGAGCTTGTGTTATTGACTTCAAGGGTAGTTGGGACGAGCATTTAACTCTTATTGAGTTTTCCTACAACAACAAATATCACTTTAGCATCCAAATGGCACCGTTTGAGGCTCTTTACGAGCAAAGGTGTAGATCACCCATTGGTTGATTTGAAGTCAGTGAGGCTTCGCTAGTGGGTCTAGATTCAGTCCATGAGGCTTTGGAGAAAGTTCAGTTAGTAATAGAAAGGATGAAAACAGCTCAAAGTCGCCAAAAGTCTTATGCGGATGTAAGGAGAAGAGAGCTTGAGTTCGAGATTGATGATTGGGTATTTCTGAAGGTGTCTCCCATGAAGGGAGTAATGAGATTCGGAAATAAAGGGAAACTCAGCTCCCGCTATGTTGGCCCATACCGGATTGTGAGACGAGTGGGTAAAGTAGCCTATGAGTTAGAGTTACCTTTAGAGTTAGCTTCAGTTCATCCCATATTTCACATATCGCTCTTGAAAAAGTGCTTGGGAAATCCAGCTCTAGTGGTTCCGATGGAAAGTGTTGGTGTGAAGGATAGCCTCAGTTATGTGGAAATTCCCATTGCAATCTTTGATCGTCAAGTTCGAAGACTAAGGAACAAGGAGGTAGCATCAGTAAAGGTATTATGGAGAAATCATCATGTCGAGGGAGCTATGTGGGAAGCCGAAGCGGATATGATAGCTAAATACCCCTATTTGTTCCCTACCGGCTCAGTTTCAGTTTGAGGTATGAATTTTTTCCCTAAACCCGTATTCATTTTTTCATGTTCCGTTCATGCGTGCAAGTTTGTTTTATAATATGATATATGAATGTGATGTCTGAATTCAGTCCAGGTATGTAATTATTTTCGGGGGTAGTCGTTCTGCTAGTTTTCGACATAAATGATCACTATTTGCATATGGTGATTGTTTGATTCTGAGTTTTCTGCATGTTTGTAACATTCGAGGAAGAATTTTCCCAAGGGGGAGATATTATTATACCTCGGGAACCTAAGAATCAGACCCGAAAGTCAAACGGGGAAAAATCTGGAAAATATTATAGTAGTGTAGAACGAGTCGTTGGACGACTCGTGAGGAGACCCCATGAGTCGTAGGTGGCTCGTGGGAAGGTTAGACTGAGCTAAGGAGTTGAGGTCCCCACGGGCATGGGAACGACTCGTGGTCATCGACCACGAGTCGTCAGTTCTCCCATGGGGTGAGGTTAAGGGTTACCTGGGAGGTTTGACCAGTGTACCTAACAGATAGGATCCCACGAGTCGTGGCCAGTCCCAACTACTCATGAGGTGAGCCGTGAACAAGCCAATGGAATTTTATTGGAGATGAGGTAGTGTACTTGACGAAAGGGCGTAAAGAGTTGTGGTCACTAGGGACGAATCATTAGGTCCCCCGTTGCGAGCCCAGTCGACCTGGTATTCAGTGTACTTGACGGGCAATGCGATGAGTCGTTGCCCATCCTGAAGAGTCGTCAGGTCAACCGTTAGGGTCACTTGACAGTTATTTCCTGCGAATTAATGAGGGCCTTCTCATATTTTCCTACGCTCCTAAGACCTAAAGTACGTCGTTTTGAGGTCGGGACAGGGTCTTTTAAGGGGAAATCATCCATGATAAACTTCATTTGATACTTGTAAGAGTAGAGAGGAAAGAGCAAAAGGATACAAGTATTCTCCTTCGAGTTCTTCAAGTTTCCATCTAGGGCTTTTCAAGGGAGTTAAGAATCAAGAAGTTCCAGGTATATGGGGTTTTGAATGGGTAGTTTAGTCCCTAACCATGCCCAAATTCTCCCTAATTCTATGTTAAAAGTTATCAATTCTTGATGGGTCATAACCCAAATGCATGTTTCCTCAAAAAAAATCGATATGAACATGTTGTAGTATGTCTAAAATCATGGGTTTGAAATATTAGGCTGTTTTCACTTATTTCCTTCAATACTTGATGATTTAATTCCTAAAAGCACATGCACCCAAATCATGTGGTTTTAGTGAAAATCATGATTATGATGAATTCTAAAGCATGACATGAACTTTTGGATTTTAAGCATGTTTTCAATTATGCATGTTATTATGATTATTGTTTCCATAAAATTAAGCCTTTCAAGTATGATTGAAATTATGGGCAATGCCCACATGCCGCTTATGATTCATGAACTATGATTTTGGACCGAACCAAGGGCCCCCATTTCCATGGCTAGTATCACGAATTCTCAAGCATGTTATGATTATCACGATATAACTAGCCATGCATGTCATGTATGAATTTTATGAGCATGTTGCATGTTTTGGGGGTAGCACTTAACACCGAGTAGGTTCGGAGAATAAGTTACGCCCCAAATCTCAGAACTATGTTCCACCATATGTTATGTTTGGGACAACCTCAATGTCTGTCCCCTATTCCCTATGGGGTCTGAAGAGTGATATCATGCCTTTCATGGTTCATACCCTTGGCAAGGTATGGACGGCCTCCCCACTAGGCTTACAGGTCGGGCTCCATGTGTGCTCGTATGGGGTATGTCGGTTATAGAAATCTCCCACTATTCCTTATTATTGTAATGCATGTATGATTATATTCTTTTGGCTCAAGTTATGTTTTATGAACTGTTTTCCCTCATGTTATGACTATGAGAAGTTTATGAATATTTTGGAAAATCTTGAGCCTTACAATAAACTTATTATTTTAGTATTTATGATCATGATGTACCCACTTCTCTAACTTTTATGTTTTCAAGTATTGTTTTGGATACCTATCATACTCAGTACCTTCCAAGTACTGGCCCACATATTTTCAGGATCCATTTCACAGGATCAGCATTGTACCTAGCTTGCGCTCAGTTCTGCTCTCAGCTTCTAGTGGTGAGTCCTCATGATTCGAGGCCTTCTTGTTCGGACTTTATTTACCTTTTGTTTCTAGAATGTTGTGGTTAGTTTGTGTCTTGTCCTTTCAACTCGTCTATTATGATTAGAGGCTTTCAGACCTATGTGTAGTATTCAGTCGTTTAAGTTTGGATCTTGTATTGTTGTTTCTTACACTCTTGTTACGGTTTTCATCCGGTGCATGATTATTAAGTTAAGCTTTCCACCTTATGTGAATAGATTAGATATATGCTCACGCCATGGTTTGACTTGGAGTCTTTGGGGCTCCTTGTCTCGTGTCTACGATTCGGGTGTACTCTCGGGCCGTGACACATATTTCTATATATCTGTGAGGGTATGGCGCTTCATTTGCGCTGAGGGTATATGGTTTGTGTTGCATTCGGCCAATTGTATGTGCGAATAACTTTGGTGATAGCTCAATTCTCTGCTAATAGATGGATTCCATATCTCGATTCCTATATGTCGTTATTTGTAGTTACATGTGTGGATAGTTGACTTGGTTTGAATGAAAAAGGGGTCAATAGTTGTTAATGGTTCATAGTGTAAATTTTTTTGTGTTGGTTGTACGTATTCTAAGTTTACTTTCTAGTTAAGCATCATTTTTAGTTTTGTTTTCTTTGCCTGAGAACATGCGAAAGTAATAAGTTGAGAGTGTTGATGTGTTTTGGGTTTACAACACTTTCGATGCTTAAAACTGAGGAAATAAGCATGGATTTAGGTGTGTTTATATGGATATGAGGCACTTTTACTTTATTTTCAGGAAAGATAGATGTTGGAGTTAAAATGTGCAAAAGAAGGACAAAATGTAGAAAAATGGTTAAGTACGAACCTTGATCTTGGGCAGAATTATATGCCCAAGTGATACTCAAATGCTTCATTTCGTCTTGTTTATCCATCGATATTTGTGCATTCTCATGTAATTTATAGTT
>JACEIK010004724.1:98121-113283 GCA_018107945.1 Datura stramonium
TCAAATTGTACATTTGTTTTAGGTTAGTATAAATTAGGAAACAAACTCCCAAAATCTTCTTTAAACTGTTGTCTGCATTTTTAGAGTTAAAGTTCATTGATACTTGATTCGATTATTACCTTGGTTCAGTCCCTGTAGGATCGATACTTGGCTTACTTGAGCCATTTTACTACTTGTTCGACCACGTGCACTTGCGTGTAGTCATCCAAGACACCAAACAGACCTCAGAATGAGTCATACTAAGAGTTGTGGAAAAGTTCAGAATATTTTTTTAGGCAAAGGCAATGTGCGACTTGTACCATCCTTGTATGAGTCGTCATACAAAAGTTCAGAAGATGCTACACAGGACAAATCTCTAAGTATAGGTAGTAACCACAGATTGTGATATCTACCTAAACCCGTACCAAGGAGTCGTGGTAAACTTCAAAAGAATTGAAGAATGGAAGATCTCAATGTACATCTGAAAGTCACGACTCATAGGACGCAGGTACAAGTCGTACCAAGCCACCCGTAAAAAATTCAGAGGATGCTAGAACTCTCTGGATCAAACCACAAAAAGACAGTACGACTCGTAGGTTCATCATATGAGTCGTACTAGCTGCCAATATTTAGCCAAATCAGAAGTTGCCAAGCATTGTATGAGTAAAGGTATGACCAGTACAATCTAGTTATGGATCGTAAGTGAAGCCACCGACAGTTTAGTAGTTTTCCCTGTTTACTTAGAAAAGGGTTCTAAATATTTGTATAAATACTTTTTAGATTATTTTCGATAGGAGATAATCAGATTTGAAGAAAAGTAATTGTTGCTGATTTTCTATTCAACATTTGGGGATTATTGAAAAAAATATTACGGGACCTTCTTGAATTGATTTTCTCACTGTGCATGAAGTGTTCTTCCTTAACTCTTGCAATAACCAAGTGGGTTTTCTTCCTATCATCTTTGTAAGTTCTAAATGATGTATAGGTCTACGAATACTTATAAGTCTTTACAACCATGAGAGACTAAAACCTCCAAAACTAGGGTTGTGGGAACTATGGTGAATTAACGAACTAGGGTTGCACAAAATGATTCTAAACCAATGCGAAACACTTGTATTGTATTCTCTTCATCTTTAAAGTTTCTTAACAGAGCGCAACGTTAGGACTTGCTCGAATTCTTTCCTTGCTTGAATATAGAGAAATAGAGATTAGGAAAATAGAATTACAACAAAGCCTTGATCTTTACGGATCATTGTATTACTTGACCTGCGGTCGCAGGTTAGTTAATTTGGAACAAATTAATAATGGTTGAAATAAAATCACTCATGAGACCTAATTCGATGATTGAGTATAGTCATCCAATGGGGACGAACCAGTCGTTTGGATGAATCCTAGTTATCAGTTCTACAAGTAAGCATTGAGATAGATCACAAGTGTAAAACCTGAAGTAATTATGAATCCACGAAAACACTTATCCTAGCTATTCACATAAACTTGATAAACAACAATCAATTGTCAGCATTATTAAATATTTGCTTTAACAAAACCCTCTCAAGGAGATAACAAACTTAAAAGTTTAAATACTAGCGTTATACTATATCTTGACCATATTCCTTGTGGGATCGAACCCAACCTTCATTGGGTTATATATTGACAACGTCCACGTCATACTTTTACATGAGTGTGATTTGAGCGTTATCAATAATTACCGCTCACATCTCTTTGTTGTGAAAAGCTTTTTGAATTTTTTTACAAACAACAATAATAACTGTCTTGATCCAAGTAAGTTAAAATCAGAAATATCAATTATTATTGTCCATATTGCTTCATTTAAACTTCATGTTAGTACCAGTATTAAAATTTTACAACTCCAAGAAGAACTTGTTAGAATTTAAAAAAATCTTCAAAGATAATGTTAAAGTGCCAATAGGAGGTGACAACAAACTTTAACATTATTTCAAACACGTATGATTTTGTTTAGCAAAAATATCTTTCCTTTCCAAAAGACATTTAAGATATTAATTATGTAAAGTTGGTCGAAACCTAAATATCATAAACCTTAGTATTGTAAGATAGAAGTAATATATAATCCATCATAAGTTAATCAAAGAAGAAAAGAAATTCGATTCAATCATTTTTCGTTTTTCATTTAAATTTCATGGTTTACAAAGATGATGTCTTTTACATATTGTCCAAGAAAACATGTAACATAAATCCAAGAGGATTAAAGACAGGAAAATATGTAACCAGAAAAAAGATGTCGAAGAAGTATTCAAGCTCCACTCATGTTTGATTTTTTGTTAGAAAAAGAATGAACCAGCAATGGAAGCAGAAACAACAGTTTTGGCAATAGTGGCGAAATTAGGAGTGCTAGTGGTGGCACCATTGGGTGCTGGTGGTAGGCTTATGTTAGGAAAAGTATTTCCAGAAATTGGTCCACCAACAGGTGCAGCAGCTACAGCTCCATTTTCATAGGCCCCATTAATGGTACCTATTCAAACATAATATAATTACAAAAATTTAAACGTATAAGATGAAATTGTCACCTTGAACTTGTTTATTAGTAAATGTGCTTATTTTCTGGTCTATATATAGATCAATCCAACGGGACCAAACAAATAGTTGATCTAGAAAAATGAGTTGGAAATCAGAAAGTAAGATCATCATATTCTGAAAAATAAATAACTATTACTAAAGGAGGAAAATCAGTATTGAAAGTGGAGGTAAATGTACCAACAAGAAAAAAATACCACATTTTACTCACTACAATCACAAATCGGGTGAACATAAATCACTGAAAATTAAATTATCAAATTTAATCATGATTTACCTTATCAAAGTATGATTATCGTATCACAACAAATTTTAAAATTATAATATTTATTAGCTAAGAACTTTTGAAATGCCGAACGAAATTTCGATTGCCACCCCTAATCAGCACCAAATCCCAAACAAGAAACAACATGACATTTGAAACCTTCTATTAATAATAGTTATAAATTAAAATATTTTATAAAATCATAACTTAAAGATCTTTAATTTTTGGGGCTTAGAGTAGAGGCTTTACCTACCGTGCCTTTGAGAAGGCTCTGATGACAACATAGCAGGCAATAAGTTTTATTGCCGTCAGACGTGTTTTTTTCTCAAAAAGAATAAAATTAAATTAAATAAAAGGTTCAAATCGCATGCCACCTAAAATAAATAATATTTTGGGCCCAGAAAAGAAACTTTCAAACAAACCCCACACACGAGGAAGCATATAATATATATAATTAAGTAATTAGAAGTGTGCTAGCAAAACTAAACAATACCAATGATATTGTTGTTTTCAACTGCAATTGGAGCATTAGCTGCGTCTTTCAAAGCTGCTGTAGGATCATTAATGGCGGAGGTCATGCTGACCATGGCGAAGAAAACGAGAGCAAGAATAATAATTTTAGGTGTCATATTTCTTCCTAGAATGTTTTCCTCCTTATTTGTATTTATGTTGAATGCAGCAAATCTCTCAATGAAATTGGAGAAATGCTATAGTGAGAGAGGAACATAAATATTTAGGAATTAATATAGGTGAACGGAATGCCTTTACGGTTGAGCGGAGTCCAAGGGTGGCCATGAAACGCCCTATTATTTTTACAACCTACAAAAAAGTTAATCTAATTTCTTTTTTCATCAACCACAAACTGACCTTTGACTGAAATAAGTCATAATTTAAATTAATTTATTAAAATAATATATTTTTCTAAAAATTTTTGGAACTAGAAGACATGTATTTGGGATTAACATATTAGGTTTAAAAATATGATGTTCAACATAAAAACGTAACGAGCAGTAACGTTTTACACATAAGGCGTATCTTAGACCCATGTCTAATAGTTCTTCGCTTATTTTAAGAGAACGATATTGTTCCATTAAGAAGTAACGTTCCACGTTGAACAAATACCCATTGTAGCTTAAAATTTAGATTCACAACCAAAACCCTCGTTGCTCTATCTAATTCCCATGCCACACTTGTTTTCGGAAAAATGCATAGTCTATATATTTTTTTTCAGGAAATCTCACGAATCAAAGTTGTGAAACTTCCAAAACTCTGCATTGTTTGAGAAAATCTTGAAACATAGTATATTTTCTGTGATTGAGTTTTTTTTTCACGCACTAGTATAGTAAAAGGATCCTTTGGATTATGTTTTAAATTTTCTATTTATGGATTAGAAGATAATGATTTGATGAATATGTTCCCTTTTTTGTTAATAAATCAACATTTTTTATTTTGTTTTCAACTTTTAGGAGTGATTGTTCCTTTTACATTTTTATGTGTTCTATCATTTTTCTCATTAGCCTTCCTCACATACTAGTTGATACCTGTGAATAATATGCTTACCACTATTTTTGTGATTCACTATCAATCCAAAGGCAGGCTGAATACGGGAAGACGATGTTCTATCTAGGTTATATAAATTATTTGAGGAATGGAATCCAATTTCCTTAAGAGCTGTAACTTATATAGGGTAGTCGGATTTTTAGCTTAAATGACGACTTTAAAAATAAGTGATAAGGACACTCTGCCTATTTATATATATTTTATAGATGGTTAATTTATTAATTATTCTGAAAATAATCACTTGAGTGTAGATGTTTTCTATTATTGCTAGAAATAGTGCATACCAGTTGGATCCCGTCTGTATTAACACAACTCATGCATAGATCACGACAAATATGGGTGGAACTGTTAACATGATCCTAAATACGAGGAGGTCTGATGGAAAATTTTAGAAGCTCTTAAAGCTAAGCAACATCCCATCCCGCCACGAGTCTTAGAAATGATTAGACTATCCAGATTGTATGGTGGTTATAGATTTCATCAGTTTGTTGTTTATCATAGTTTGATCACTTTACTAGTTGAGAGATGGAGTTTTGAGAGTTATACATTGTCGCGACCCGAACGTAGGCCCAAATCGAGACACAGGACAAGGAGCCCCAAGAGACTCCAAGTCGACCCATGGCATGAACATTCATCTAACTCAATCAATAAAGTGGAAGAAATAACATGATAATCTTAGCGGAAGTCTGAAATAAACATAACATGAGAATACACACAATCTGAAGCTGAAAACACCTTTTTATCTGAAAAGCCTCTAAGTCTGATGACTTGATGGGATAAGACCACAACTAACCCTCTACTACTGAAACTGAAAGTACATCAATATCTGAAAACAAATAGTCCTCAGAAGATGAGGACTCACCGCTAAGTTGGGTGCTAACTGTGGAACTAGCTACTGACGGGGCTAAGTCTGAGTGTCGGATCCGGTATCATGAAATGATACAACATAGAGTATGCGGTCAGTATATGGAATGTACTGAGTATGCAAGGTAAGCAAAACTGCTTAATAAGTGAAATCATTAAAACATGCATGATATAAAACATAAAAAATAAGAATATGAGAGTAGGGCTTGCATGCTATCTTTCTAAAAACATGATCTCAAAATAACATAACATCATAACTAAATCGATTGACCCAAAGTTGAAATCTAATAGTCATAAATAAAGTTGAAAATTGGGCCAAACCTGCTTTAGATATATACAACATGAGTGATAAACATGCATAGTTGAAATCATGAGGAACAATGGGAGACTCTTCATATAACCGATATACCATGATAGAGCTTACGTGGCCCAAACTATCACACTCAAGTGGGTAGAGTTATCTAAAGTCTTGCCAGGGCTAAGGAAGATACCATGATATAGATATCAAACTCGTGGCCCAATTGGGGTAAGGGATAGCTCACTTAGGAGGTCCCAATATAATCTGATCATACCAACGTTGGCACGTAGTTCTGAGGCATAGGGTTGACTGACCTATAGCCTACTCGGTGCTAGACACTATTCCCAAAAACAAGCATATGCTCTCCATCATTTTTCAACGAAGCTGACCATCGTTTGTTGACGAAGCTGAATAATCATGAATACATAAATCTGAATCATACTTGAGGAGCCTCGGCTCAAACCATACCACAAGCTGAACATAAATGGGAGTCTTCGCTCCAAAATCATGTGGTAAGCTAAATTCGTAAAATCATAGTCATACTTGAGCATATGGGCATTGTTCGATACTTTAACATGCTTGAAAACACTTAATTCACTTGAAAACATGATCATAAACATGAGTAACTTGAAAACATGTTTTTCATAATAAACATCTCATCATACTAGAAAACTCATAATAAATATCAACTTTCATGAACTTCTCATACTTGGGTATTTTAATTTAATGAGCTTGAAACATGATTTTCATTAAAAACATGCACATAAATCATAATTCAATAGTAGAAACATATTTAAATCATACCCGTGTAGAGAATTAGGAAGTTCATACATTGGGTTAAAACCCCATAGAATTTACATAGGAATTTCCATGATTTAGAGAGAGATTGGGCATGGGTGTAAACAGATTCACCCATTCATAACCCTATACACCTGAGTATAGAGGATTCTAACACTTCTCTGATTGCCCAAGGAAGAATTGAACAGAACTTGATCACCCCTATAACTCTCTAACTTTGCATGAATGAATAAGAGTAGCCTAAAATGAACTTAACCCTCTTAAAACTCATCGTTCATAAGTTAAAACGACGTAGTTTAGGCCTTAGGATCACAGGAATTACGGAAAAGCCCTTACTAAATTCGCAGCAAATAACTAACTGCCAGTCCTCACGAGGGACTGGATGAGTCATCGCCAATTGGAACGAATTCTAGCATCACTCATCCATTTCACTTCCAACAGATCATTTGGGGTTCGTCATGAGGGACCTCACGAATCGTTATAGGTGACCACGACTCGTGGTTACCACTTGTCACATGCACTGCCGTAATTTCAATAAAATTCTATCCTACTGACCAAGACCCATCCCACGAATCGTGTTGACTAACCACGACTTGTGGGGTCTTTTCGTAGGGTACACAACCACTTTTCCTCAACTTCTCAAAATCATTGCCCACAACTGACTCAATGAGTCGTGGTCCCTTACCACAACTCGTGGTCACGTCTGTGGGGGCCTTAAATCAAAAAATTCAAACTCACACCCCTGAACCTCACCATGAGTCATCTCACGACTCGTGGTCTGCCCCACAGGTCACAGAATGACTCCTTCTATGACCTGGTGCCAGATTTCAAGTTTTCTCCATTTAAACACCCAGGACTGATCTTTGGGCTTCCAAGGTATTACAATATCTCCCCCTTGGGAACATTCATCCTTGAATGTTGGAAAACATATTAGAAAAGCATAGAAATGCAGTCATCATATACAAATACTAATCATTTAAGATGAAAACTAACGGAATGGCTAACTCCGATTCAAACTACATAGCTAAACTGAATTCACCAATCATACATACATACACACACATAAAAGAAAATTGGGCACATGAACTGAACATGAAAACCAATTAGAGTACTAAGGAAAAAAATGATACCTCAAACTAAAACCGATCCGGAGGGGAATAGGTGTGGGTATCTAGCCATCATGTCCGCTTCGGGTTCTCATGTAGCTCCCTCAACCTACTGATTCCTCCATAAAGCTTTGATTGAAGCTACTTTCTTGTTCCTTAGCCTTCGAACCTGAAGATCAAGTATTTACATTGGAACCTCTTCATAATTAAGGCTGTCTTTCACACCGAAACTGTCCACCGGGATGACTAGAGCTGGATCACCCAAACACCTCTTTAAGAGCGGTACATGAAATATAGATGCACGAAAGCAAATTCTGAGGGTAACTCCAATTCATCTGCCACCTTGCCAACCCGTTTCACAATCCGGTGGGGGATAACATAACAAGGGCCTAGTTTTCCTTTATTTCCTAATCTGATCAAATCCTTCATGGGAGACACCTTTAGAAACACCCAATCATCCACTTCGAACTCAAGTTCTCTCTTTCTCACGTCGGCATAAGACTTCTGGCAACTTTGAGCCGTTTTCAACCTGTCCAGTATGAGCTAAACCTTTTCTGTAGTTTCATGAACTGAATCTGGCCCTATAATTGCAACTTCACCAACTTCGAACCAACCAATAGGCGATCTACATCTCTGCCCACGGAAAACAGATTCATCTGAATACTGGAATGGTAGTTGTTATTGCATGCAAACTCATTGAGATGAAAATGATCATCCCAACTACATTTGAAGTCAATCGCGCATGCTCTAAACATGTATTCAAGATGATTAATTGTCCGCTACGCTCGACCATCCATTTGCGGGTGAAATGTTATGCTGATCTTAACCTAAGTACCTAGTGCCTTTTGAAATGACCTCTAAAACTTAGAGGTAAATTGGGTACCTCTGTCTTATATAATGGACAAGGGCACTCCATGCAACCGAACTAGCTCTCAGATGTGTAGCTTAGCATAATCCTCCACCGAATCCGTGGTTTTAACCAGTAGAAAATGAGCAGCCTTGGTCAACCTGTCTACCATAACCCAAAGGGAGTCATATTTTTATCGAGTGCGAGGAAACCCTGTGATGAAGTCCATACTGATTTATTCTTATTTTCAAGTAGGATTACTGATGTCCTGAAGCATACCTCCTAGTCTCTGGTGCTCGACCTTCACTTGCTGACAGTTTGGGCACTTAGCTACAAACTCTGCTAGTCCTTCTTCATGTCATTCCACCAAAAGACTTCCCATAGGTTACGGTACATCTTGGTGGCACCTGGATATATTGAACATCTGGAATTGTGAGCCTCATGCAACACTCAATCTCTCAAATCATCAACATCCGACACACATAAGTGACCATGGTATCGAAGCACACCATTTCCCCCTTTGGAGAAGACCTCTATTTTCTGATTCTGAACGCCTTCCTTTAATTTTACCAAAATCAGGTGCTTGTCTTGTCTAGATTTTATATCAGTCACCAAGGACGATTCTGATATGTTCTAAACAATCACACCGCCCTCGGTCGAGTCAACCAACCGAACTCCCAACCTTGCAAGTCGATGCACATCCTTCACCGGCTCCTTTCTTCCCTCATCCACATGGGACACACTCTTCATAGAGAGTCTACTGAGTGCATCTGCTACTACATTAGCCTTGCCCACTTGGTAAAGGACACTCATATCATTGCCCTTGAGTAACTGCAACCCCCTCCTTTGACAAAGATTGATCTTGGTAAACACATATTGTAAACTCTTATGATCCATAAACACATCTACATGGACCCCGTACAAATAATTCCTCCATATCTTCAAGGCGAATACCACCGCGGCAAATTCAAGATCATGGGCTGGGTAATTATTCTCATGAACCTTCATCTGTCGTGAGGCATATGCTATGACTTTTTGGTGCTGCGTCAATATAAACCCAAGTCCAATTCTTTAAGCATCACAATACACCACTAACCCATCGGTATCCTCGGGTAGGGTTAACACTCGATGCTGAAGTAATTCGAGTCTTTAACTCCTAAAAGCTTCTCTCGCAAGCCTCCAACCATTGAAATTTCACTTTCTTTTGGGTTAATTTGGTTAATGGCACTGCAATGGATGAAAAACCCTCAACGAACCTTCGATAGTAGCCTGCTAAGCCCAAGAAACTCCTGATATCTGAATGATTCACCGGTCTTGGCCATTTCTTCACTGCTTCTATTTTCTAAGAGTCCACCTTTATGCCATCAGTTGATATCCCATGGCCCAAAAATGCCACAGAGTTCAACCAAAACTCGCACTTGCTGAATTTGGCATATAATTGGTTATCCTTGAGAGTTTGTAGTACTACTCTCAAATGAGCAGCATGCTCCTCCTTACTCCACGAGTATATCAGGATGTCACCAATGAACACGATCACGAACATATCCAAATATGGCTTGAACACCCTGTTCATCATGTCCATAAAAGCTGCAGGAGCATTCGTTAGTCCAAAATACATAACTACAAACTCATAATGACCATACTATGTCCTGAAGGTTGTGTTCGGGATGTTGCTCTCCAAAACTCTGAGATTATGGTACCCAGATCTGAGATCTATCTTTGAAAAGCACTTGGCACCCTGATACTGGTCAAATAAGTCATCAATCTTTGGTAGAGGATACCTGTTCTTGATGGTCACCTTTTTCAATTATCGATAATCAATACACATACGAAGAGAACCATCTTCTTTCGGACAAATAGAACTGGTGCACCCCATGGAGACTTGCTCAGTCTAATGAAACCCTTATCCAACAGATCCTTCAACTACTCCTTTAACTCTTTAGCTCGGCTGAAGCCATCTTGTAGGGAGGAATAGAAATAGACTAGGTGTTGAAAATAAGGTCAATACCAAAATAATTTTCCCTCTCGGGAGGAACACTCGGTAAATCATCAGGGAACACTTCTGGATACTCGCATACTACTGGAACTGACTGGATAGTCGGGGTCTCAAACTTCACATTCTTAACCCTAACTCTTTGGTACACATAACCTTTGGAAATCATCTTTTTGGCCTTAAGGTAGTAAATAAAACGACCTACAACCATAACTAAACTACCCTTCCACTCTAAGACTGGCTCACCCAGAAATCTGAACTCTACTACCTGGGTTCTACAATTAACTAAGTCATAACATGCAATAGTCAATCCATGCCGAGGATAATATCAAAATCAGTCATGGATAACTCTACTAGATCTGTTGAGGTGACTTTTTGTAAGATAGCAACCGAAAAAATTCTATACACCTGACTAGCTACAACTGAATCACCCACTAGAGTAGAGACTAAGAAGGGTTCTGACAAGGTTTCGGGACAAACTCCGAAACTACTAGCCATATAAGTTATCACAAAAGACAAGGTATCCTCGGGTCTAATAAAGAATATACATCAAGATGGAAAAGTTGTAACATAGTAGTGACTATGTCCGGGGAGACCTCCTGATCCTGACGGGACACTAATGCATAGAATCTGTTCTGGAACTAACTGCCACCTATGCTAGTAGATGCCCACTGTTGTGTTGAGCGTTCGGGTGGGGCCGCCGAATTGGAGTTTGGCCAGGACCCCTATTATGACCTTGTCTCGCTACTGGGTAATTTCTGAGCATATGTCTGGGCTGCCAACACCCGAAACAAGCATCTAAACCTGCCAAGCACTGGCCCGTGTGCCCTCGACCACACCCGCCGCAAGTTGGGATGCTGGACTCTGTGGGCCTACTGCTCTGACCCCTAGATCTTGATGCTCACCCTCTCTGATTGTGCCTAGGTCTTGATGGAAAAATCAACGCTGAAGAAGCTTGGGTTGAAGATCTCTAGTGGGTCTGCTGTCGGTGCTCACCATCTTACCTTGGCTGAGGGAATCTATAGCTATTAGTCCTGGCCCTCCTGGACTCTCTCTCCCTCATATGTCCCGCCTCCATCTGTTGGGCGTATAAGACTATTTGAGGGAAATCTATATCCTGGTAGAGCATAGAGGTCCTGCAATCCTCGTCTAAATACCCGTCACTCCATGAACAAACCTGCTAAGTCGCGCCCTCTGATCCACCACTAACTCTAGGGCGTACTACGATAGGTGAGTGAACTCAAGGACATACTCCTGCATCGTTATTTTCCCTTTCTTAAGATTCACGAACTCGGATGCCTTCATCTCCTTCATAGCAGGAGGGAAAAATCGATCTCGGAACGCAACATGAAACTCCTTTCAAGTGACAGGGCCCACTCCGGCAGCCCTACTATCTTTCCATTGTTGAAATGAGATGTGTGCGACCCCTTTCAACTTATATGAGGCTAAATCCACACACTTAACTCCATTCACCCGCATGACCTAGGTGATCTTCACAATCTCCTCAATGTACTCACGCGGGTCCTCATCTACTTTTGATCCGAGGAACTCTGGCGGGTTCATTCTCAAGAAATCTCTAACACAAGCTATCGCTGCATTTTTGTTTTGTGGGACATGCGCCACTACCCGTTAGTTAACCTGAGCGGTCAAGGCCTGCGCTAGCATGTAAATAGTGCCCTAAGTTTAGCATGGGCTACCGACTCCGGTGCATAGTGCTCCTGGACTGGTGGGGCGGTTGGTGCCTGTTCCTATCGCCATCCTCGTGACCGTTTCCATTTCCATACCCGCGGGGAGCCATGATTTTTCAATAGCGAATAGAACTAGTTAGAAGGATGGGGAGGCATTTCTTTGCACGAAATAGATCATAATAGAAGGGAACATTTCCTAAATATTTCATAGCCTCTTCGTAATAAGTGTGGCGCACTTCACACCCATGAAAAAGACTCTACTCAATGCAACTTTCAAACACCCTATGACACTTCAAACCTATTGCTTTGATACCAAGTTTGTCATGATTCGAATGTAGGACAAGGAGTCCCCAGAGACCCCAAGTCCACCCATGGCATGAACATTCATCTAAATCAACCAATAAAGTGGAAGAAATAACATGATAATCTTAGCGGAAGTCTGAAATAAACATAACATCATAATACATATAATCTGAATTTGAATACACCCTTTTTATCTGAAAAGCCTCTAAGTCTGATGAATTGATGGGACAAGACCCCAACTAACTCTCTACTATATAAACTGAAAGTACATCAATATCTGAAAGAAAATGGTCCTCAGAAGATGAGGACTCACAACTAAGCTGGATGCTAGCTTTGGAACTGGCTTCTGACAGGGCTGAGTCTGAGTGTTGGGGCCTGTATCATGAAATGATACAGCATAGAGTATACGGTCATTACGCGAAATGTAATGAGTAAGGAAGGTAAGTAAAACCACTTAGATAAGTGAAATCATGAAAACATGCATGACGTAAAACATAAAGAAAATAAGAATCATAGAGTAGGGCTTGCATACTATCTTTATGAAAATATGATCTCAATATATCATAACATTACAACTGAATCGATTGAACAAAAGCTGAAATTTGATAGTCATAAATAAAGCTAAACATTGGGTCAAACCTGCTTTAGAACATATATATATATACAACAAGAGTGATAAACATGCATAATTTAAATTATGAGGAACAATGGGAGACTCTTAATATAACTGACATACCATGACAGAGCTTACGTGGTCGCAACTATCACACTCAAGTGGGTAGAGCCGTCCAAAGCTTTGCCAGGGCTAAGGACGATACCATGACATCGATATCAAGCTCGTGGCCTAATCGGTGCAGGGGATAGCTCACTTAGGAGGTCCCAATATAATCTGATCATACCTACATTAGCACATAGTTTTGAGGGATAGGGTTGACTGATCTATAGCATACTCGGTGCTAGACACTACTCCCAAAAATATGCATATGCTCTCCATCGTGTTTCATCGAAGCCAACCATCATCTATTAACGAAGCTGAATAATCATGAATACATAAATCTGAATCATACATGAGGAGCCTGTGCTCAAACCATACCACAAGCTGAACATAAATGGGAGTCTTTGCTATAAAATCATGTGGTAAGCTAAATTCGTAAAATCATAGTCATACNAAATCTTTTAAAGTTTTCTATGACTGCTATGGTATGACTCGTACAAGCCTGTGCTCAAACCATACCACAAGCTGAACATAAATGGGAGTCTTTGCTATAAAATCATGTGGTAAGCTAAATTCGTAAAATCATAGTCATACTTGAACATATGGGCATTGCCCGATACTTTAACATGCTTGAAAACATTTAATTCACTTGAAAATATGATCATAAACATGAGTAACTTGAAAACATGCTTTTCATCATAAATATCTCATCATACTAGAACACTCATAATAAAAAATCAACTTTCATGAACTTCTCATACTTGGGTATTTTGATTTAATGATCTTGAAACATGATTTTCATTGAAAACATCGTAATACATGAACATAAATCATAATTTAATAGTATAAACATATTTAAATCATACCCGTATAGAGAATTAGGAATTTCATACATTGAGTTCAAACCCCATAGAATTTACATAGGAATTTCCATGATTTAGAGAGAGATTGGGCATGGGTGTGAATGGATTCACCCATTCATAACCCTATACACCTGATTATAGCGGATTCTAACACTTCTCTGATTTCCCAAGGAAGAATTGAAGAGAACTTGAACGAGGACAAGTTTGATCACCCCTCTAACTCCCTAACTTTGCATGCATGAGTTAGAGTGGCTAAAATGAACTTAACCCTCTTAAAAATCATCATTCATAACTTAAAATTACGTAGTTTAGGCCTTAGGATCAAAGAAATTACGAAAAAGCCCTTACTAAATTCGCAGGAAAAAACTGACTGTCAGTCCCCACGAGGGAATGGATGAGTCTTCACCAATTGGAATGAATCATGGAATCAATCGTCTAGTACACTGTCCAAGAGATTATTTTGGGTTCGTCACAAGGGACCTCATGAATCATTACAGTTGACCACGACTCGTGGTCACCACTTGTCACGTGCACAACCTTAATTTCAATTAAATTCTATCCTGCTGACCACGACACATCCCATGAATCATGGTGACTGACCCTTTCATAGGGTACACGGCCACTTTTCCTCACCTCAAAATTATTGCCCACAACTGACTTAACAAGTCGTGGGGCCTGACCACGATTCGTGTTCACGTCTGTGGGGGCCTTCAATCCCAAAATTCACCTGGTGCCAAATTTCCAGTTTTCTCCATTTAAACTCCCGAGTCAGATCTTTAGGCTTCCGAGGTATTACATACATTCCATTTTAGAATGGGTGAGGTGACAATCACTTTACAGGACGTCAAGGTGTTGTATTGCTTACCCGTGAGTGGTGATCCAATACTTGGTAATAAGCCGATGAGAACCATAGCATATAATTGGAAAAATATTTGTATAAAATTATTAGGTTTTATTCCACGTTCCCAACACTTCAAACATAGTAGCCTCAAGATCTTTGCCTTAATGCTTACATGCTAGGACAACCACAGTTGCCTGGCATGACAACCACAGTTTCCTAGCATGGCAACACAGGAAATGGTCAACTAGAAGGCTAGATATTACATGTTTTGGATAATTGATGGTCTGATGATGGAAAATACATCTGACAGTTATTTGAAGCTTTTGTACCTGCCTATGCTCGAGCACATTAATGTAATTAGGTCTTACCATTACGGTAGTGGGACTTCAGGGGGGTTGTATTGCTTTCTTTGTAAAGCCTCATTGAGTACTCAAAATTAGATAGCTAAATTCCTACCACTACTCCAGGTATACTTAATAACTATATAAA
>JACEIK010004725.1:2625-46591 GCA_018107945.1 Datura stramonium
GTTCTTCATATGCTGGCATGGCTTCTCAATGTCAAGAGCTAGTTATGACAGTATGGACACATCAAAGTATATAGATGACTTTATTGTGCCACATTGAAGTTTTAAGGTTTACACCCAGGAGCAAAAGGCATGGGTAAGATTGATCTTTTAGATTATTTTTTTTTGGTGTGCGTGGAAGAATCAAAATATCATTCACGAGTCAGACCCACTTTCAAATTACACCTCTCCAAACATTAAAACTACGTTGTACAATCACCAGATAATGACTAAAATTGACATGTAAGAATGGATCTTAACTGTTGGCTAAAAATATAAAATGTGTAAAATATGAGAACAACCAATGACCTGTGATGGGAAATGTTCTTCATTGAATTGTGTGATTATTGAGATTTTTACTAGCTCTTAAAGGTGTGTGTTTAGATTACTGAATCAGAAACATCAAATTGAGTAGGATTTATGTGTGGTTATCTCTTGTGGTCTTTTAGTATTGGGTTGCAATACTCATCGGCTTTCATTGCGTGAGTGTATGGAGGAAGAGTTAAGTGGGTCTGATTCTCTGTAGGCGTGGCTTTACAATAGAAGGAAGCTGAGTCATTAAATATTTTAACGGTCACGTGTCATAAATCAAAAGGGGAACTGAAGAAACTGGATAGAGAGAGCACCGGAGAGGAGCCTGTTCCAGTTAGTTGTTATGGTACTTAATGTCACGTCTTGGAGGCCTAACACATGCTCTTAATGAATTGACAGTAAATTATGCGGTATATGCTTCAATTACATGTTTTCTTGGAGAAACAAAATAGTGTACTACATAGTTTATATATTAGCAACAATTTCATATACATCCGAAAGTCGACAGTAAATTTGATACTTAAAAATCACGCGTTGATAACTTTTTCAAAGTAAATATAAATAACTAAGCTATCCACGGGACTTGAGAGTACCATTGGTGTATAAATAAACGGGGAGCGGCAAATCAGGCTCATCGATCACATAGGAGTATTTTCGATCGTAGTACCAATCACCAAATACCTTAATTGTAGTCTGCAACAACATTCCATCTACTTAATATCATGAAATAAATGCTTAGTTTTCTTTATGTTTTCACTAAAATTTCGAATCCTAGCTATCACAATTAACCAATAATCACCAATATATCATTGAATTGATTTATTGAAACGGCAAATGATACAAATGATGGCGTAAATATTTCGTGTAAAAGAATAATGTAAAGGGTATAACTATCGAGGATTATGCAACAAAAAACATAACAAAATAAGCAAATCGTGTATTCCTCCACTCATCCCTCCATTGTGAACATTTTTAGCTCACATTTCAATAATTTACCAGAGTCCATTGTGGTTAGGCATGCAATGTCTATGTTGTCCGCTATAATATTAACCCCGGATCTGGCCATCCAGAGTAGATTCTATCATCCCTTCTAAGTTATCTACTCCCTCAATTCGAATTTATTTGATATATTTTGACTACCGCGACTTTAAAAATATGTGAAGACATTTGAAACTTGTTGTCTTAAACAAGTCATATATAGATGTTTGTGTAGATATAAATCATCTCATTTAGGGTGAAATAGGTATTTTAAAGTTAAATTGTTACTAAATATAAAAATATCTCATTCTTTTTGGGACGGACTAAAAAGAAAAGTAGAGTGTGTGTGTGTATATATATGTGTATGTATATTTTTCTTTTAAAAAAAAAATAACTTTGCTAGGGAAACACTTACATTTAAAAGATTAATGCTACATTTTTAATATCCAAATTGAGAAGTTGTGCGTTTTAGTTGGGATTCACGATTTGCTTGGATTGTACAGATGTTTCTATCACGACTTTTTTATTTTAGTTGTCACAAAGTTAGTAAGAAGTCTATATCATGGATTACCTATGCCTCTAACTACTTCTCAGGTTCAAGCAACAGTTGATGGTCAGATTCTAGGTGCTCACACACTAGTGCAGTAGGATGCACAACTTTCCACCTCAAGGCACCTATTATAGCCCCGCAACATGTGGTTCAACCAGTTGGAAAGTTGAGGCTCCTGCTATGTATTCTAATGGTACTAATAGGTTAAGAGATTTAATGAGGCTCAACCTTTCATAGTTTGATATTTAAACAAAGTTGATAATTAAACTTAAGTTGTTAGACTGTTATGAGAAGATCTTGACTACTTTGGATTTAGAAGAGTCCCATGGAGTTAAGAGTGCAGGGGAACCACTTTGTTTCAATGATATGGCGAAGACATGACGTTGATGGATCTAATGTAGTGGTGACAAGTAATGTTACAGTTAGCTCACATAAGGCTTTTGTATAAGTTGAACTTGGATGAGCCATTTTTTGTTTCAACATTAGTGGGGGAGTCTATTTTGCGAGATTAGGTTTGTCGTGATTGTGATACTTGGTTCAGGGTGAGACACCATATGATTGATCTCATAATGCTATATGGATTACTTTGGTGTCATCAGTGGAATGGACAAGATGACACCATTTCATGTTACACTTGACTTCCATGCTAAAGTCATGAAGTTTGGTCTTTTAGGGGAACTGTGTCTGGAGTGTAAAGGTATGCTAATTGTGACTAAAGGAATTTTGTAAACGCATAAAATGATGATTAGTCATGCTTGTTTTGATTTCATTGTTATAGTTCATGATACCGAGCACAGGGTACTATGCTTGATAATGGTTTAGTTGTCCATGAGTATCCTGACATATTCCCAAATGATTTATTAAGGTTACTCCCTTCGAGGCATGTAATTTTGCAGATATACATTATTGGTGATTCAACCTATTTCTATTTTCCCGTGAAAATTATTCAATAGAGTTGAAGGGACAAATATAGGATTCTCTTGATAAGGAGTTTCATTACATCAGAATTCTTCATTTTAGGTGCACCTCATTGTTCATGAAGAATATGGTTCTATGTGTGCCATACTAATTAAAGGTAGTTGAACAAGATGATGAACAAGAATAACTAGTCTTTGCCTCATATTGGTCATATGTTTGACCAACTATAAGGTGAGATTATACTCTAAAAATGATTTGAGATCGCGATATTATCAATTGAGGAACATGATATTTAGAGGATATCTCCAAGATAGCTTTACAATTTATATATGAGCATTTTTAGTTATTGATGATGACTTTTGAGTTGACTAATGCCCGATAAAGTTGATAGATTATAAACAAGGATGTTCAAGACAATACATGCACTTGTCTTATTGTATTCGTGGTGATATTTTTGTTTAATAGCGTATTCAGGAACAATATGAACACTATTTGAAGAAAAAATTCCAAACACTGAGAAACAAAAAGTTTTATTCCAAGTGCTTGAAGTATGAGTTTTGGAAATATAAAATGGTATGCTTGGGTCACGTTCTATCAAGAGATAAGATCAATGTTGCACCAAAAAATATTAAGGCAGTTCAGCAGAGGTTAGTACACCTATAGAGGTGTAACACCTCGTAATTTTGGATTAACTTTGAAATTATTAAATATTTGTGGCTAGATTGAAACTTTAAAATTTATGTGTATTCACGTGTAAAATTCAATATCTAAGTGTGCACCAAGTGTACAAAAAATTAGAGTTGAAAAGTAAATAAAGTTGAAAATCTGGATTGAGATGCGGACCAAATGTTTGATATTTTCAAAAGGTTTGAAACGCGTTTTAGGAATAATTTACATATTTTCTTTGTGTTCGGGAAGTCTCGAACGAGTTCCAAAGGGTAGGTTCCTGCTTTAGTTTGTTGTCTAATTGATGTCTCGTGTCATTGCATTTGTGATGAGTATGTCACAATAGTAAATCGAGTCTCGCATATGTGATGGTCTAGTAGTCAGGGAATTATCACATTTGCGAGATGGGTTTCCCATTTTGATAGTTCTGCAATTGCAAAGAATGAATTGCATTGCGATGATAGGCCAGCTCTGAATAGTTTGCATTTTGGATGGGTTCAACATATTTTCGAGGGTAACAATGGCGATGTTAGTTGTCCCAACTGGGAAGGACCCCTGGCAAATATATTTATTTATCATTTCAATTACATTGCTTATAACACAATCTTGGGAGCTAGAGATCTCATATTTGGGCCATTTTTGTGTCATTCTTCGTGATTGGCTTATGGATAAAATTCTAACCTTGATTTTGGTATTTACCCTACATTTCATCTTTTATATTTCTTTTTATAATTTGTATTGGGAATTGTGAGAATTGAGAGTTTTGGCTGGAATGTACAAATTGTATTTCTTTAATTTGAAGGTTGAACTAAGCTTTTATGAAATTTGGGATTTGAGACCTATGTGTTATTAGTAAGATGATTTTGAAATAAAATTACAATTTTGATTTTAAGGGCTTGGGGTTGACATTTGAATTGACTTTTTGGGTCCGAGATAAAAGTATAGAAATATGTGTCTACAAACTCGTATGCTTACATAGATTATGTATTTGAATAGGTGGGATCATTCGGAGGCTTTGAGAAGGTGAAAGTCGTAATTTGATACTCAAAAGGAGCATTAATTGGCATAGGAACAATTATCTATAATGACTCTTGCAACATTACAAATGTTTATCTTGTGAAAGGACTAAACTAGAATCTGTTAAGCATTAGTCAACTATGTGACTTCGAACTTGAGGTAAGATTCAAAAAGATAGGTTGCATTATTGAAGTTAAAATTGGGAATGATATGCACGAGCCAAGATAAAAATGTATATGTTCTGAATTCTTCAAGAATTTTGATAAATATATATATTCCTATCATAAAAAACTAATGACCGTTGGATGTGGCACAAGAAGCTAAATTATGCAAGCATGCGTTAATGCGTAAAAACTTGCAAAACATGAAGTCTAGCCATCGGGTTGCAAAGCTAGATTATACAAAGGCTCATATATGCGATGCATGCCAAGCGGGAAATATAACTAGGAACTCCTTTTTCAAAGATCTTGTTACCACTTGTAAACCATTGCAACTACTACACATAAACTGCGGTCCCTAAGAAGCTGCTAATATTAGTAGCAATAGGTAAATTTTATTATTATTGATGATTTTTATTTTACTTGGGTAATATATTTCTTGCTAATAAGGATGATATTTTTAAAAAAGTGAGTTCTTTTTGAGAAAGTACAACGAGGAAAAAAAATTACGGTATCACTTTCATAAGAAGTGATCATGGAGGAGAATTTGGAAGCAAAACATTTGAGAATTCTACAATGAACATGGATACACTCATAATTTCTCCTCACCTGGATCTCCTAAAAAATTATAGTGATTGAAAGAAAAAAATAGAACAATCTAAGACATGGCAAGAAGCGAGGATTGTGGAACACTTGTTGCCGCATCATTTTTGGGCAGAAGCTATAAGTACAACATGTAATATTCTAAATAGGTGCTTCATCAGACCAATTTTGAAGAAAGCTCCATATGAACTAACGGTAACAAACTCAATATAAGTTATTTTCATCCTTCAAGTATTCTTTGTGCATAATAACAGAAAGGACAATATTGGTAAGTTTGATTCTCAAAGTGATGCAGGTATATTTCTTGGTTACTCTAACACTACTAGATCATATAGAGTTATAATAAGCATACATAAAATATTGAAGAATTCATTCGTGTAATTTTTATGATACTAAGCATTTCATTGAAAATAATCACGGAGATAAGAAAGCTTGAGGAGCCACATATCATTGTATTGACACTAGGGAATTAAGAAAATATAACTACTCTCGTCAATGATAAATCGGGAAAAGTCGGCTATTGTAAACATTAAAATTCTTAATGAATGGAGAAGTGAACTAATTATCCTCAAAAGTTTGTCATCGGAAATTCAAATAAAAAATGAGAACTCGAGCCTCAAACAAAAACAATTTCAGCATAGCTCTCATCTCTCAAAACGAGAACTAGAAAAGGTTGATGATGAACTCAAAAGATAATCCTTGGAGTTAAAGCTATAAGGAAGAATTAGATAAAATACGAAAAGAATCCAAGTATAAAGCTATTTTCTAAACCTAAAAAGGCATGCAGTATTGGAATTAAATAGAGTATATAAAAGGCATGTAGTATTGGAACTAAATGAGTATATAGGAATAAGCTCAATGAA
Organism: Datura stramonium; assembly: GCA_018107945.1. Classification (NCBI taxonomy): domain Eukaryota; kingdom Viridiplantae; phylum Streptophyta; class Magnoliopsida; order Solanales; family Solanaceae; genus Datura; species Datura stramonium. Next base: position 8,727 of record JACEIK010004725.1, read on the forward strand.
ATTAGAAGTTATTCAAAGCAAAGATTGACCGGTGGCTCAAGACTACTCACAATAAGGGAGAATTATAACATGAGTAGAAATGTTTATTCTTGTAGCTCAGCTAATATATATATATATATATATATATATATATATATATATATATATATATATTACTTGAATATGCATCTGTTTGAATATTTAAAGAATTTCAAATGATTGTTAAAAGTTCCTTTTTAAATAGATTCATTGAAAATGAGGTATATGTAATGCAACCTCCGCGGTTTGAAAATTTAAAATTTTTATATTATCATTTCAAGCTAACAAAAGACTTATATGACATGAAACAAGCTCCTCAATCTCAGTATGATTATTTAAGTAGTTTACTACTTGATCATGATTTTTCTAAAGGAAAAAATTATAGCTCTCTCTTTATAAAAAAAATCCTCATTAGGAAACCTTATAATTCAAATTTATATTGATGATATTATTTTTGAGTTTATTCTAATCCTTCAACGTGCAATAGATTTTCTGATCTCATGTAGAGAGAGTTTGAAATTAGTATGATCGGGTAGAATGATCTTTTTTGGACACAAATCAATAATTTGTCGAAGGTATGTTTGTTTGTCAAAGTAACTATACTAAGAAACTCATTCAAAAATTCAGGCTGGCTGAAGAATAAGTATTAGGAACTCCCATGAGTTCAACTTGTTCCCTTTACAAGTATGATGAGGGTAAATGTATGGATGAAATCAAATATCATGATGCGATTGAACATGCGTTATATCTAACTTTTAATTGACTAGATATTATGTTTAATGTATGAAGGTGTGCTCATTTTCAATCAGCTCTCAAGGAATATCATCTTACAACTGTAAAAAAGAGGTATTAGATATACTTGCTAGCACTACCACTTATGACTTATGGTAACTTGAACTCTAATAATTTTGGGCAGAAGGTTTTTTATATGTTTACTATACAAATAACAAAGATGACAGAAAAGGTTAAAGTGGCATATATCAATTTCTTAGAAAATCTCTAATTTCTTTGAATAGCAAAAAACAAGGATATGCGACTATCTACCACAAAAGTTAAATAGACTGTCATTGGACAATATTGTGTTCAACTATTATGAATTTTTCATCAACTTAATGTTTATGATTTATCTTTTAAATTAGTTCAAATATTCTAGATAATTCGAGTGTTATTTGTCTACTTTAAATCATGTACATCACTCCTGAGCAAAACATATAGACACTAAAATTCATTTCATTAGAACTATATTATAAAGTGGTATCTAAATCATGTTTGTATGTACAAAAAAATCAACTTGTTAATATTTTTACTAAATCTCTTCTTAACGAGGGGTTTACTTTTTATGGAAAACTATTGGTATTTTTAACGAGTGTTATTTGTCTCTTTAAAATCATGGCCATCACTCTAGAGCAAAACATATGAACACTAAAATTCATTTCATTAGAGACTATATTATAAAAATTAGTACTAAATCGTATGTTTGTATGTACAAAAAAATCAACTTGTTAATATTTTTACTAAATCTCTTCTTAACGAGGTTTTACTTTTATGAAAAACTATTGGTATTTTGCGAGCCTATTTCAAGATAGTTCTCCTTTGAGTATCATAAAGTTCTTGCATATTTTTAATTATTTGTTTCCTTTTGTGTTCTTGTATTTCTTACCTTACTTGTTTGCATTAATTGTTTGCTCCACCTTTTTTACTTTATTTATTTTTTTTCTTCTCTCAAAAGTCATTATTATTTCATGGATGGGCCTCCTCTCCATTTCACTTCTCTCCTTTTTTTCAAGTTCTTGTTTGAATTAAGGACATATGGTATATATTAAAGTTAATGGATAGATTTAACTTATGAAAATAAATCTCTAATCATAGTTAAAATAATAAATAGGGAAAAGGGTCAAATTTACCCCTCTACTTTTGAAAATTAGCTAAATTTACTCTTCGTCATGGGTCATATTTATCCCTGTCATCGTGAAAGTTTTCATTTATACTCTTCATTTAATAGAAAAACCCAAATCAACATAAATGACCCATTTTTAAAAAAATAAAATTCATATCCTAATCTAACCCCCTCCGTCCCGACCCGTCCGATCCGTCTTAACATAATAACACCTATCCAAATAAATATCCCTCATGGGCGATTTATCCAACGAAGTGTCGTGGTTTGATTGTTAAAACAACGATCACATATGAAATATGACCATTTCAAGATCCAAAATCTATACAAACCAAACAAGAACTACATTTACCACATCACCATGAGAAATCAACAAGTGAACCCAAAGCGAGGCAAGTTTTACATAACTATCATGAGTTTCTTCGAGTTGTACTTTAATTTTCCCTCATAAATAATGAGAACTTCTATCCCTAAAAACATTAGTTATCCTTTCCAATAAACACAAGGATGTCAATGGTGCAAAATTTGCGGAACACTTAACAAGACCCTCCATGGATTTTCATGACTCAAAGAGATTGCAGAATTAGCGAGTCAATTTTGCTGAGATGGAAAGAACCCACAAGTAATGATTCTTTTTTCATTTTCCTCCTTTTTTTTAGTTGTCTTCTTAGATTCTTTATTATGGACTTTTTTTTTTTGCTTTTATAAAGCTCCCTGTACACTTTGATTTAGATTCTTGAATTCTTAAACCCACGAGTCGATTTTAACGGAATAACACTGATCTAAAAAGTTCAAATATCATATATGGTACTTAATGTCAGAAAAACAAGTGGGGAGTATGACCATTTCAATACCCAAGATCTTGACAAACCAAGCCACAACAATACTTCCTTGGATAAATCGCCCATGAGGATACTTGTTTGGATAGGTATTATTATGTTAAGACGGATCGGGTCGGAGCGGGTTAGATTAAGATATGAATTTTTTTTTAAAATGGAGTTATTTATGTTGTTTAGGATTTTTGTTAAATGAATGTTATATAAAAACTTTCATAACGTCGGGGATAAATATGACCAAATAGTATGACGAAGGGTAATTTAGCCAATTTTCGAAAGATTGAGGATAAATTTGGCCCTTTTCCTAATAAATACATTATACATTTAATTCTAAAATAATTATACTTCCATCATTTGTAATATATTATCTTGTCTAGATGAGTACAATTACTTTTTATTTCTTAACGTTGATTGGAAAAATCTCCTGAATGTATGAAATTTTTGTTCACATGTCATAATCTTCGATCCTCCAAACTTGATAAAGTGAAACCTTGTCCTTGGAATACGAGTTTCTTGATTTATATATGTTTGACTCTATATTTGATTATGATGCTCTTAGTTCTCTGATCTTCCCAAAAATTCTTCGCTTGGCTCGTTTGAACTGTCCTTTAAGAAATTGAAAACTCTACTAACTCTTCCTCTGCCCTTGTTCAGTTTAGTCCAGAGATGATTTGTCCTTTGATTCTCAAGTTCTTGACCACAGTCTTCACCACTATCTTTGTCTCGTGCGGTTTCTTGTCTATTGTTACTCAACAAGACACCCTATTCACATACTATTACTCGCAAAAAAAGAAAATCAATCTCTCCGCCAATTTTGATAAATTATATGATTGAATGTATAGTTGATCCCTCTAACCTTTCTTATGGTATGCCAATCACTCATCTTTTTGAAGCTAGCCATATCTTCATGATGATCATCTAGCATCTCTATCCAAGCGTCTAAAATTTCAAAAAATTTATATGACCCAGGGGTACTCCCTTTCGGTGATACTTGGGTCCAAAAAGGATGTTTCTAAAGGTACGATGATTGTTGCTCCTTTCAAAAAGAAAATTTCAATATCTCATGCATCTCCCTCTATGTCATTTGCTGATATATCTCCAGAAGTTTTTGGTAAGCTAGTTTCCCTTAACGTTAAACTTTACTTTCAAGGACCTCATGGTCTCTACCTTGTTCAACATGGAGAAGGTTCTGTTGGATCATAAAATTGATCCATTATGGAGCCCAAACCCAAACCCAATCAAGTTGGAGTCCAAGTCCATAATCAAGGTCATAAATTACAAGCCTTTTACCTAGAATCTTCTAGGGTATTGTAATTGTGCATGTGAATGTTTGGTAAACTCAAGATATTTTAGAAGGTTGGAGAAGGATGAGGTGTATGTTATTATAATTTGGATTATTTATTTATTATTGGTGTAGGATTATTTGTAAGTAGTATAAATACCCTTCCTCATTTGATTTAGGAATCAAGAAGAAGTAAGAGCTTCTAAGTGAGTGAAGAAGCAAGTCTTATAAAGAGTGAGTTGTTGTATTTTGTTTTTTGAGTGAGAGTGCTCTTGTAATATTTCTTTGAGTTTTAATAATAGTTGTTTGTGTGAGTGTTTCATTTCAACAAAGTGGTATCGGGCCGAGGTTGAAGTATATACTGTGCATATCCAAATCAGAGGTCTCGACGAGAGGCCGGCGCCGCTGAAATCACCCACATCGGAGTTTTGACGCGCCACCCGCAGCGTGGCCAGAAGTTGCTAGAGAAAGTGAGTCGGCTCAGGGTTGGAGCCGAGTCCCGGCCCGAGTTTGGCGAGTCCAGCCGGGGATTGGAGCCGTGTTGACCGAGACGTGAAGCCTGTTGACCGAGCCGCTGACTAAGCCATTTTGAGCCGCTTGACGAGCCGTCGAAACGTTATTGTTGACCGGGTTAGGGTTGACTTTTGGTATTGACTTTGGCCAAAACTTGAAAATTTTGACCAGGTCCAATTTGAAGTTTTTTGACGTTCTGGATCTGTCCGCGCAATCGAAATTTCCAAATTCTCGTTATATTGAGCAATATGGCAACTAGTGTATCAGCTTCAAGTTCAACACTCAACAACAACAATTATGACAATTGGAGTATCAAGATGAAGGCTCTCCTTGGAGCGCATGATGTGTGGGATGTCGTGGAAAAGGCTTCCAATGAGCCAAAAAATGAAGCTACTCTTACACAAGATCAGACTACAGCTTTGAAGGATTCCAGAAAGAGAGACAAGAAAGCTCTCCTCCTCATCTATCAACGTAGATGATGATGGATTTGAAAAAGATATCAAGTGCAACCTCCGCCAAGCAAGCGTGGGAGGAAGTTTCAAACCTCTTACAAAGGAGTCAAAGTGAAGAAGGTCCGTCTCCAAACAATAAGAGGTGAATTCGAATCCTTACACATGAAATCATCCGAGTCTATTTCATATTATTTCTCACTAATCAATTAAAAAGAAATGGTGAGAAGTTAGAATATCAAGAATAATATAGAAGATACTCATTCGTTAGATCCACATTTGAGCACATCGTCGTGATGATCGAAGAAACTAAAGACTTGGAGGAGATACGATCGAGGAACTCCAAGGATCATTATAAGCCTATGAAAAAAAGAAGCAAAGAAGAAGCAAGGGATCGAGCAACTCCTCCAAAGTGCAACTCAAGGATGCTCATGAAAGCCAAGGCAATGATAGAAACCAACGTGGCTGAGGCAGAGGTAGAGGCCGTGGACGAGGTGGAAGTCATGGTCGTGGATAAAGTTAGAATTACAACAACAATTCCAACATATAAATCACGAGAAAGGAAGCTCGACACAAGGCCGTGGAAGAGGCAATCTGAACTCGAGGTATGACAAATCTCAAGTTCGTTGCTATAATTGTCAAAAGTTTAGACATTATGCTTCAAGAATGCAGAGCTCCCAACAATAGAGTCGAGGAGAAGGTCAATTACGTGGAGGAGAAGACCGAGAGAGAGAAAGAAAAGCGTTGTTATTAGCATACAGAGACAGTAATGAAGGCCAAGAGAACACCTGGTATATTGACACCGGCGCAAGCAACCGCTATGTGTGTGGGAGAAGAAGCTTGTTCGTAAGCTCAATGAAGCAGTGAGTGGGAATGTCTCTTTGGAGATGATACCATCTCGGTGAAAGAAAAGGTAACATCATGACCAAATTGCAAAATATAGTAGCCACCAATTAAGAAATTTCAAATGTTTACTACATACTATGCGAAAAGCAACATCTTGATTTTGGAGTCAACTCTTGAAAAAGCTACTAGTATTCATGAAAAATTGTAGTCTTTTTATAAGAGATGGAAAAGGAGATTTAATTTCTAAGGTGCAAATGACAAAGAATAGAATGTTTCCTTTGAATATTCAAAACAATGTTGCAAAATGTCTTAGACATGTTACAAAGACGCTTCGTGGCTATAGCATATTGTTTAGGCACCTCAACTTTGGAGGATTGGAGTTATTGTCCAAGAAGGAAATGGTGAGAGCTTACCTTACATCAATCACACACGACCAGCTGTGCGAAGGATGTTTACTTGGGAAGCAATTCAAAAAAAAGCTTTCCAAAGGAGTCGGAGCTCAGGAACCAAGCCACTCGAGCTCATCCATACCGATGTGTGCGGTCCGATCAAGACAAGCTCTCTGTTAATAGTAACTATTTTCTTCTCTTCGTTGATGATTTTTCAAGAAAAACTACACAAATATTTCTTGAAACAAAAATCAGAAGTCTTTGGAGTATTCAGAAGTTCAAAACAGTTGTGGAAACGGAGAGTGGGCATAGGAATCAAAGCCATGGTCAGAGGAGGAGAATTCACATCTAAGGAATTCCGGGAGTTTGTAGAATCAAATAGAATTCATGCAGCCCCTTGACGATTCCCAGATCCCCCCAACAAATGGTGTAGCAGAAAGGAATAACAGAGACAATCCTCAACCATGGCGCGAGAAGCATGCTCAAAAGCAAGAGACTTCCCAAGGAGTTTTGGGCGGAAGAAGTGGCGTGTGTGGTCTACTTGTCGAATCGATCTCCAACAAGAAGCGTTTGGGGAAAAACACCTGAAAGCATGGAGTGGAAGAAAGCCCGAAATCTCCCACACGAGAGTCTTCGGAAGTGTAGCCCATGTTCATGTCTCGGATGAGCAATGAACCAAGCTTGATGATAAAAGCAGAGTTTCATATTCATCGGTTATGACTCAAGTTCAAAGAATACAAGTTGGCCTGTCAGATAATAGGGTTGTGATAAGCCGAGCGTGATATTTGATGAAGAAGGAGAATGGGATTTTGGGTCTCTGCAAATGCTCATTTCTTTCGCCAAATTGAAAGAGATGAAGCGAGCCAGGCTGGCTGACAGAGAACCTCAACAAGAGCTTGCAACTCCACAGCACCACCAACATCAACTACTCCAGGGGAGCTGTCACCACTTCATCATCAGTGGGAGTCAAAGTGAAAAGTTATGCAATTTACAAAGCCTTAGAGATCTCTATGAGGTAACCGAGCGACAAGATAACCTTATATTTTGTCTCTTTGTGATTGTAGACTTGATGACATTTCAAGAAGAGTGCACAATAGAAAAAGTGGAGAGACGCGATGGACAAAGAAATTAGGGCCATCGAGAAGAACGACACATGGGAACTCACCTTACTTCCCAAAGGACACAAGGAGATAGGTGTCAAATGGGTGTACAAAATAAAGCGAAATGCTAAGGGAAAGATTGAAAAACACAAGGCGAGGCTTGTTGTGAAAACTACGATCAAAAGGATGGGAATAAGCTATGATGATATTCACCCCAGATTTGCTCAATTGGAACTATTAGACTAATCATTTCTTTGACAACTCAAAACAGGTGGAAGATACAGCAAATGGATGTAAAGTATGCCTTTCTAAATGGAGTTATTGAAGAGGAAGTCTACATTTAGCAGCCATCGGGCTACGAAGTCAAAAGACACGAAGACAAGGTGTTGAAGTTTAAGAAGGCTCTTTACGGGTTAAAAACAAGCACCAATGGCATGGAATAGCGAGAATCGACAAGTACTTTCAGAGAGAATGGCTTCAACAAATGTCCCTACAGGCATGCTCTATATATCAAGATCAAAGATGAGTCTTTGATCATGTGCAGTCGCGTCGATCTGATTTGATCTTCACCAGGAAAGCTTAACGAGCATGTTCGATGAATTCAAGGAAGTGATGACAAAGGAATTCGAGATGACAGACATGGGGATCATGGCGTACTACCTTGGCATTGAAGTTAAGAAACAAAAGGATGGAATTTTCATTTCACAAGAAAGCTATGCAAAGGAGATCCTGAAGAAGTTCGAGATGGAGGAAGCGTAAGCGGAAGTAAGCTTCTTGTAGATGGAGTATGGAATCAAGATGTCCAAACATGAAGAAGGCGAAAGTGTAGATCCAACATTCTTCAAAAGTTTGGTGGGAAGTCTACGCTATCTAACTTTTGAGGCCTGATATTCTTCACGCGGTTGGATTGGTTGGCAGCTACATGGAATCTCCAACAATCACCCATTTCAAAGCCAGAAAATTCTTCGCTATCTGAAGGTACAATGACTTTGGCTTGTTCTATTCGGTTTCTAATGATTATAGCTTGTTGGATATAGCGGCCATTGATTGGGGTGGAGACATAGATAATCGAAGAACTACTGGATTTGTATTTTTGTAGAATATTGCTTTCACATGGATGTCAAAGAAACAACCGATTGTCACATTGTCCACTTGTGAAGCGGAATATGTTATTTGCTACCTCGTGCAATTGTCATGCAATTTGGCTTAGGAATATATTGGAGGAGATAGGGTTGACCCTTGAAAAGAGCCGGCAAGGTTTATTATCGACAACAAGTCGGTCATTGCCTTAACAAAGAATCCGGTATTTCATGATCGAAACAAGCATATCGACATTCGCTATCACTATATAAGGGAGTGTGTTGCAAGAAAGGATGTACAAGTTGAATATGTGAAGTCACAAGATCAAGTTGCTGATATTTTTACGAAGCCATTGACGAAGACTTGAGAAGATTAAGGAACTTATTAGGGTTCACAAGATCAAGTTTAAGAGGGGGGTGTTGGATCATAAGCGATCCATTATGGAGCAAACCCAAACCTAATCAAGTTGGAGTCCAAGTCCGTAATCAAGGTCCAAAATTACAAGCCTTTTACCTAAAATCACCAGGGTGTTATAATTGTGCGTGAATCATTTGGTAAACTCAAGATATTTTTAGAAGGTTGGAGAAGGATGAGGTGTATGATTATTATAATTTTAGTTAATTTATTTGTGTGGTGTAGTTGTTTTTAAGTAGTATAATGCCCTCCTCATTTTGGTTTAGGCATCACCGAAGAAGTAAGAACTTCTAAGTGAGTGAAGAAGCAAGTCTTGTAAAAGTGAGTTGTTGTATTTTGTTTTTTAGTGAGATGCTCTTGTAATATTTGCTGAGTTTTAATAATAAGTTGTTTGTGTGAGTGTTTCATTTCCAGCAGGTTCAAGATACCACAAACAAAACTAGGTGATGATATTGCCGTCTCAAATAAAGTTGGATCGGGTTATCAAAGATGCTGTCAAACTATCTACAAATCTTCAGACTATTTCTGGGTAGTTTTCCACCAAATTGTCTGACAAATTTGGGGAGATCTGTTATCCTGTCGTCACAAATTTTTATTCTATGAAATATACCATTATTGCTACTTCAATGTACTTAGGCCCGGTAGCTATTCATTGATTGTTCTAGACTTTGGCTTTTCTTAACATAAGTTCAGTTGGCTATTTTTTACTTTGCTTTGCCTACTAGTAGTTTTGCCCCTCCTTGCATCAAGTTTGGATGGCAGATACTTAACATATTAATTTTATAACTGTATTTATTCTTCTTCTTTGTATAATTGCACCTCCTGTTTGATGACAAAGGGGAGAAAAGAGTCCAGGTAAAGTGAACTTCATGTGAGTCAACTAGTGCGGAGTAAAGTGAACTAAGTGACCACATAGGAGTCAAATCACAATGAACTAGGCTGCTCAAACTTAGTGAGAGTTAAAAGACAAGAAAGTTGACTACAATTAATTAATTCTTTTAATTGCTATTATCATAAAGGGGTGTGTGTTAGGATTTAGATTTGATAGTGATAAAATTAATGCAAGTCTTTTCTATACATGTGCCGGAAAATAGAAAACTTTTATTTAAAAAATTGACTCATTAGGTGAGAAGTTTAAGAGAAGAAAGTAAATAGGTATGTTCTAATATTTTATCGAACGCTACCAATTACTACTAGCGGTACTCATACAAAAATAAATAAATACCAGCAATGAAGATCCAGTGCGACATGAATTTACAAGTAAAAAAGGAAGGAAGACTCATAACATTTGTAAAAGACAAATTCCTTAGGGGTTGTTTGGTTACGGAGTTAGAGTTATGTAAGTATTAGTAATACATGAATTAGTTATGCGAAAATTTATGTATTTTTATAAAAAAGAGTTATATTTACACTAATTTTGAAAATCAAATAATTATACAATAATATTTTATACATGAATTAGTTATGTAGGGTTTAGTTATGTAGAGATTATAATACATAAATTATGGATTATTGAATATTTAATTTATTGTAGGGATAATATATATTATTTACGAATATTTAAAATAAAAACAAATTAGTAAATTATTATAATTGAATTTTCTTTAAAGGAAAGAAAATCAAAGTATAAATGTACATCGAATAGAAAAAAGAAGTAAATCAATAATGATTTAATCATATATATAACATTCATATTATCCAAAAGCCACTAATTAAAAAAAAAGTAATAACTAATTCTGGATAAATATACACGGAAGAAAGTATAATTTTTAAAAAAATACCGAATTGAAAAAGATTTAAAAAGTGAATTGATAGGGGTAAATGTGTAATTTTTATTATTTTAATTCATGTATTATTAATACCCACATAACTTATTCCATCTTCTATTCCGCATAAAATTATACATAGATTTCCTTATTAGTTATGTAAGTTTTAATTATGTAGAATTATTAAAACCACAACCAAACATTGAAGAACATTAATACATGAATAAATTTTATACAACATTTGGAACCTACCAACCAAATATTGTATAAAATTAGTATGAGCTCTTTTTATCTTATTTGATAACCAAACAATGCATAAAATTAATACATGAATAACCAAGTTATTCATGTATTATTACAACTCTTATCAATAGCCAAAAATGGCTCTTAAGGCACTGATTAGGAAAAATTGAAGCCCGACTACGGAAATAAGTACCAAGGGCCAAGACTGTCAAAACCCCAGAAGGCAACGAGTAGTACTAAATCAAGATTAGATCTCTGTGACTCCAATAAAAGCTCTAAACTTATTCTTTAAAAAGAGATCAATCTATTCTCTTTTTTAAGGATCAGTTCTCTCGAGTTGTCATCTTTGTTAAGGTGTCTAACGACTAATTCAAAGATTACTTAAAGTTATTATTCAAAAAGAGGAACTCAAGAAATACTTCGTTTGAATCATCTCAAGTTTCTTTGTTCTAATTTTAACAACTATTATAATCTTACTGATTATTTGTCTACTCAAAAAAAAGAAAAGAGAAATTTTGTTAGTGAGACATTGTAATAATAGTTAAAAAGGATATTAAGTGTGGATGCAGGAATTATACTCCATTATAGTTGTACGAAAACAAGTTGCAAAAAACGTACAGAGAACGACCTTGCAACCCAAGGAGACTAGAACCAAGAATCCTTCAATCCAACTAGTATAATAACATCCCATTCACCTTACTTTCTGCACCTTAACCGTATTCATTAATTCTACTATGCATGTTTAACAATCTACACTATGTTACGTAAGTCAACTAGAAAGTAGAAAAAAGAGTTCAATTCACCCCTACGTATTTGGGCTTGTGGAGGCCTAATTAAGTCGGCCCGGCCGGCTAATTAGGCCTGTGGTCAAAACCATAATCTAATCTATTTCTAAAAATAGATAGCTTGTACTTGTAGTAAGCTTACCCACAAGACAGAGCAATAAAATTCCTCCCAGATGCAGGCTTTGTGGACTAGGTCGTAAGACCGAACCACGTAAATCTTGTGTGTCGGCCCATGTGTTTAGTTTTTCTCTATTTTCTACGCAGATTATTTGTGTGTGTGTTGAGTATTTATTGTTCCCCTACCCAACACTCTAGCCTCTTCTACTTTCGTAGTTCTCGTCACATCTTATCACAATCTTGAAAATCACAGAATAGTGGAGTTGGATACTTGTTATTATGATGGTCCAACAACAAATTGCACCCCAACACCAAATAATCAAAACAATTCACAAAAACATTTTCTACACTTATGACTAAAAAGAATTAACTCTAGTAACAAAGAAGTAAATATAAAAAATAAAACTAAATAAAGTAAAGAAAAAGAAGGTTATAGAATATACTTTTTTAACAGTATCAACCCAAAACTCAAGAATATATAGCTACTAATATCAACAATATAACACTCCCACTAAGGCAACTAATGCCTCCCATGTACCCTTTTGTTTAAAGATACTATTTTGATCTTCCCCACCCAAAAAAGAAAAAAATGGGGGAAAAGGCTGGAATTCAAAAGAATGCAACTAATACAAAAATAATGAATGCTTAGAAGTGTAGTATAAGCTTGCTCCTTTTCGTGTAAGCTAATAAAAGATGTTATCTTATTATTCTATTGAATATGGTTCCCGACAAATTTCAAGTAGGCCTATAATTAAGAATACAACAATTATATTTTGTTTGTTTTTGCAAATTTAATCAACGCTGGTCTTATTTTAGACATCTAGTTAGATAAACATATCGAAAGGGAAAGTTTCGACCTAACACTAACGGTTGAAAAATTACACAGACAGAAGAGCATAAATAACAAATAATCCAGCTTCATCTATGTACGCATCGTTGTTATCTTACCTGATTATTTATTGGAGTGGCGTTGACTTTATTCCACCATAGTTCAAGTTGGGTATGACGATTAAAAGAGTCAATGAAAGCTCCTCTTTGTTTTGGATCATTTGCTTTGGGCAAAGCACTTAGGAATTCTAACCTCAATTCTGAAATAAACAAATTATAAAAATATATCTTATTCATAGGAAAAGAAATAATTCATACATCAAGTATGTGCAAATAGTGATAGTTAATAGTTAGTTGCAGAGTTAGTTGTACAGCTAGCAATGAGCTGTCAGTTAGTTGGAGAGGCAGTTAGTTGGAGTTGTTAGTGGGTAAGTAAGTAGCTGACTTACTTACTAGTATAAATACCTCCCTCACTGTTTTACAGAGGTGAGATTGTACATTTTCTGATCAGTAATACAAAGTCTCTTATTTTCAGTCTTCTACATTCCTTTGTGTTGAGCATCAATGGCAGTAACTTGATCTTCCATTCAAGCTGCTGATAGTAAAAGTTAACAGGTATCAGAGCACTGATCGCTACGCAGATTCGCGATAGAGAAATCAAGTAGAGACAATGGCGACAAATGAAGTCTCAATGTTAGATCATAACCATCCACTATATCTTCAAGCTTTAGATTCACCTGGAGTCGTGTTGATACCGATCAAACTTACAGGACCATAGAATTATTCATTGTGGAGTAGATCGATGAAATTGGCGCTAAGAGGTAAAGGAACGTTGGGATTCGTTGAGGGAACCTGCTTGAAAAGAAGTTACAAAGGAGATATGGCATAGAAATGGGAAAAATACAATGCGATTGTATTGTCATGGATAGGGAGTACAGTTGTGAGTGAGCTGCTTCCTGGAATAATGTTTGCTTCCGGTGCAGAAAAAATCTGGCAAGACTTTCAAGAGAGATTTGATCGATCGAATTTGACCAAAATTTATCATTTATGGACTGAAATTGCAACCTTGAGATAGGGTATTGATTCTGTCACTACTTACTACTCGAAGATGAAGGACTTGTGGGATGAATCAAATGTAATGTTGCCTCCACCAGCTTGTAACTGTGTTGAATCAATACCTTATGTGGAACATTTGAAGTCGCAAAGGTTGTTGCAATTTTTGATGGGTTTGAATGAAACTTATGGCAGTATTCGTTGTCATATGTTAGCAAAAAGGAAGACAATATCAGTCAATGAAGCTTATACAATTGCTTCACATGAAGAGAATCAAAGGACACTTGGAGTTATTGATGGTCAAAGAGATGCCTTAGCCATGTTTGCAGGTAAGGATAGCAGTTGATGAACATAGAGAAACATTAACTATGTTTTCAGGAAGAGGCCAGTATAGAGGTGGTCAGCATAGAGATAAATCACCTATGTATGCAGGAAAAGGCCAGTCATCCAGAAACAATAACAACAAGAAGGAAACTGGACTTGCTTGTGATCACTGTGGATTCAAGGGACATTGCATGGATGATTGTTATTGACTAGTAGGTTATCCACCTGATTTCAAGAGTAAAAGGAAGGAACATGATTCTGGAATGAAATCTGGGAAGTTCAACCCTTCTGCCCATTCGACTACAACATGTGATGAAGATTTTCAAAGAGTACCTCATTTCACATATCAGCAGTACGCAACTTTGATTAATAAACTTAACAAAGCAGATTCACTTGATTCCATTGCTTGCAACTCACGTATGACATGTATCACTTCTTTACTGTCTAGAGCAGGTTTGGCATATGAATGGATTGTAGATTCAGGAGCTTCACATCATATCACTCCATGTAAAGAATTATTGACTGCTCTTAGGAGGATAGAACAATGCTCAAATGATAAAAAGGTGCAGGTTGCCACAGGAGGGAAATGTAGCATTGACCATGTAGGGAGAACAAGGATTTTAGAGAATTATGAGCTAAGGAATGTGTTGCATGTCCCAGAGTTCCAATTCAATTTGCTTTCAGTATAAAAAATTATCAAAGAACCATCTTATTTTGTGTCCTTCTTCCCTGATTTTTGTGTGTTTCATGCACTCTCAAATGGCAGGGTACTAGGGATTGGTAGAGAGAGAGAATGCTTATACATCTTGAAAGATGAAATAAAGGAGGATCTGAGACTTACTGCAGCTGCTTGCTCAGCAGAAGTTGATACAAGCATGCTGTGGCATTCTAGACTTGGTCATCCCTCTATAGGAGTTATGGAGCATATTCCTGTGTTGAAAAATAAGATAGATAGATTCAAATCTACTGATTGTGAGTTTTGTCCCTTAGAAAAACAATGTAGATTGAAGTTTCCTACTAGTACTAGTAAGACAGATTCTATGTTTTTTGGTGCATATAGATGTTTGGGGGCTTTATAGAAAGCCAACTTATGAAAAGAAATCTTATTTTGTCACTATTGTGGATGATCATAGCAGGTACACCTGGATATGTTTGATTCATTCCAAGTCTGAAGTAATTGTAGTTCTTAAAGATTTTTTAGCTTTAATAAAGACACAGTTTGACAAATCTGTAAAAGTGCTGAGGACTGACAGTGGCACTGAATTGTCTAATTCTGCTTGTGTTGAGTTATTGGCTTCTTATGGTATTATTCATCAAAGTAGTTGTTCTTATACTCCTCAACAAAATGAGACAGTTGAGAGGAAACACAGACACATCCTTGAAGTGGCTAGATCCTTGAAGTTTCAAAGTAATGTTCCTATTCATTTTTGGGGAGATTGTGTTAGAACTGCAGTGCATTTAATTAATAAATTGCCCTCACCTATACTTGATAATAGATCTCCATATGAATTGTTGTTTGGTAGATCACCTACTATAGATCATTTTAGAGTATTTGGTTGTTTGTGTTATGGAAGCAGATTGCCAAGAGGTGATAAATTTGCCCCTAGAGACAGGAGAGCAGTGTTTATGGGGTATTCAGATACTCAAAAGGGCTATAGGTTGTATGACTTGATAGAACATTCCTTTTTTGTGAGTAGGGATGTAGTCTTCAAAGAGACTGTTTTTCCCTTCAAAGATGATGACCACACAGATACTTCTAATATGTTTTCTTCACCATCCTTACTGATTGACACAACACCTACATTACCAGCAGAAGTCCCACAACACAACCACCCTGAACCATTACCAGATATCTCAGATATTAATCCTGACTCTTCCCTTCAAGATGTTCTCAGTTCTCCTTCCCCACATTATGAAGTTTCAGATGCAACTGATGATGTAGCACCTTCAGTTAACTATGATGATGCTAATCATCCACCTATGTCAACTGAGGTCCCACTATCCTTACCAGAAGCTGCTTCTTCTAGATCAAAGAGAGTGACTCACCCTCCTTTCTGGCACAGTGACTATGTTACTATGCAGACTAAAGCTCACTGCACCTATCCTATTTCCAATTATGTAGGTTATTCTCATCTCTCAGGTTCTTATCAAGCTTATCTGGGAGCTATGTCTTCAACAGTTGAGCTATAATCTTTTCAAGAAGCCTCTATGGATGCCAACTGGATAGAAGCTATGGAAGAGGAAGTTGCTTCTTTGGAAAGAAATCAGACTTGGGAATTAGTATACCTGCCCCCAGGAAAGCAGGTCATCAAGTCTAAATGGGTGTTCAAGATTAAACATAAAGCTAATGGAGAAGTAGACAAATACAAGGCAAGACTAGTAGCTAAAGGCTACACATAATAGGAGGGGTATAAACTATCTTAAGACCTTCTCACTTGTTGCCAAGATGGTAATAGTGAGAACAGTTATTGGGTTAGCTGCTTCTAAAGATTGGCCATTGTTCCAAGTGGATGTCAATAATGCCTTCTTACAAGGTGATTTGTATAAAGAGGTTTACATGCATCTTCCACAGGGTTTCCATAGACAAGGGGAGACCACAGTGTGCAGGTTGTTGAAGTCATTGTATGGGCTTAAGCAAACCTCTAGACAATGGAACATTAAACTATCTACTGCTTTGTTGAAGGCTGGTTATTGTCAAAGTAGCCATGATCATTCATTGTTTACTAAGGAGGTAGAGGGTCACATTGTGATTGTTTTGATATATGTCGATGATCTATTGATCACTGGAAGTAGCTTAGATCTTATTGAAGCAGCTAAACAAACACTGCACTCCAATTTTCAAGTTAAGGATTTGGGTGAGTTGAGATATTTTTTGGGTATTGAAGTGCTTAGGTCTAAGGATGGGATTCTTATGCTTTACAATTGATCTCTGAAGCAGGACTAAGTGGTGCCAGACCAACTTCTACACCACTAGAAGCTAATAGTAAACTTACCACTATGGCCTATGATACTTTGACTGGAATCACAAGAGATCCTTTATTGGATGATATTACCAGTTATCAAAGGTGGGTGGGTAAACTGATTTATCTTACCATTATTAGGCCAGATATTTGCTTTGCAGTATAAGTGTTGAGTCAATTCATGCAATGTCCAAAGAAATCTCACTGGGATACAGCACAAAGAGTTGTTAGATATGTGAAAGGTTCACCAGGACTGGGGGTGTTGTTGAGAGGAGAACCTATTACTAATCTAAGAGTTTTTTGTGACTCAGATTGGGCTGCATGTCCAAACACAAGATGACCAGTTACTGGCTATGTAATATAAATGGGTAATTTCTTGATCTCTCGGAAGTCCAAGAAGAAACATACTTTGAGCAGAAGTTTAGCTGAAGCTGAATATCGAAGTATGGAAGATGTAGTAGCTGAATTGGTTTGGTTGGTTGGTTCGTTGAAGGATCTCACAGTGCATATTGAAACTCCTATTACACTTTGTTGTGATAACAAATCAGCAATACAGATATCCACTAATCCTATGTTCCATGAAGGAACAAAGCATATAGAGATTGATTGCCATTTTGTGAGGAAAAAACTCAAATCTGGGCTGATCAAACCAGAGTTTTTGGGGATAAAATTTCAACTTGCTGATTTGCTAGCAAAAGGCTTAGGAGTAAATCAACATCACTATTTGTTGTCCAAGCTTGGAGTCTTGAATGTGTTTCAATCTCCAGCTTGAGGGGGAGTGTGCAAATAGTGATAGTTAGTTGATAGTTGCAGAGTTACTTGTACAGCTAGCAATGAGCTGTCAGTTAGTTAGTTAGTTGGAGAGGCAGTTAGTTGGAGTTGTTAGTGGGTCAGTAAGTAGCCGACTTACTTACTAGTATAAATATCTCCCTCACTATTTTACAGAGGTGAGATTGTACATTTTTTGATTAGTAATACAAAGTTTCTTATTTTCAGTCTTCTAAATTCCTTTGTGTTAAGCATCAATGGCAGTAGCTTGATCTTCCATTCAAGCTACTGATAGTAAAAGTTAACAAAGTAGAAAATATTATGTATGTGCTTCCCCTTTTATTTATTCTTGGTTGTTTCATTTTGAATTCAATTCAACAAATATATAAATAAAACAAAAGTAGAAATATAACTATTTAAAAGTGTGCAAACCTTTCAAGGCATTGTTCTGACTTTCAGTGCAATTTCTGGCTCTAATGTATTCGCCGATATCAGAGCCTACAATATTGTCCACCTGAACAACATTTCATTTCTTTTAGAAAAGTCATGAAAGAATAGTGGATTTATCCAAATATAATTATACACGTGGGGTATTAAATTAATTAATCTATTAGTGATCTATCGTTGCAGCCTATTAATGGTTGCACTTTCAAAAATAATCTCCAAATAATACATACACAAAATGTACCTGATAACTATCAAATGCTGACATCATAGTAAAAAATGGCATCTTGATATCTTGTTGTATGTTTTCTGGGAAGAAACACTGCAGCGTATTTAATTTGTAGTTTGTATATATTCATTAGTTCAGGAAACATAAACGACAATTAAACTGTAGGATGTACCAATTCCGGTTTCATTTTTGAAGTGCATGATTTTGGTAACACTTTGCTAGATCCCTGCAACTCAATAAAATAGGTTTTTAATTATAATACACTTATACATAAATTAAAGCAATGAAAGAGATTGAAATTTTACATGTAAAGTAACAACATCTCTAAATATTGACTCAAACGCATTTGTTAGCAGTGGATTTTTCCTGCAAGCAGAATAAGAAAATGGATCTCAAAGTTAGATTTATATGTACGTCATTCTTAATTAACATATAAGATCTTTTGCTTATATATGAAATAAAAAGTCCTTAAACATGCATCTTACACACGGATAAAATAACCAGCATCAACCAAGCATTTCACTCTATGAGCTTTAGGCAATAAATTGCTGAAGTGATCACAGTATAGCATTGCTGGATATCCATTAGCAGAACCGCCAGAAAGAATGGCCTGCAACATTAATTTCTCTCGGTATTTTCAAACATTCAATAGTATAAAAATCTAATTAATAATATTTTGATTATAATTTAAATTTACATACGTTCTTTGCATTGTTTAATCCTTTTGCTAATAGATCTTCAATTATTGCATCAAATATCCTGGCACCTCTCCTCTAAAGTGAAGTTTGGTAACCTAAACAAAACAATATAGGATGTGAGAATAATTCAATCATGCATGTCTCGTCGAAATATTCCAAACATACATTCACAATTATGATTTTTAAAATAGGAATTCGAAGAAGAATATACAGGATCAACGCTTTCGATATCTCCGGTGAAAGCTCCACCATCACAATACCTAACAAACACTTTGTTCCAATTGTAAAAATCTGCATGATTTACCATAATGAACCTCATGATCAAATAAGCCTTTCTCAATCAAATTAAACTTTTCATTATTCTGTTCATTTAATGAAATTGTTCTCGAGAATTTTTTTTATTTATAATACAAAACGAGATGTTAGGTAGCTCAATCAAAGAGAACCTGGATTTTCACTTTTGCTCTTGCTGAAAATGCCTAAAAATATAAATGGCATCATTAGTTTTGAAGAACCCAAGTCAGTCTTGGAACGGTTCAGGCAGTCTGTGATGTTTCTGCACCATGCTCCTCCCTATAGAGAAATTAAAAGTCTTGAAATATTTAAAAACCTTATAGAAGGCATTTCTTAATAGTAACCAGAGATCATAAGTCTTCTTACTCTTTTGAAAGAATTTTTTTTAAAGTTTTTATACACTGACTTTTCTATAAGGTAACTTAAAAGAGTAAATTAATTAAATTGTCTATATATAAGAAGTGAAATTAGTAACTAAGAACATAAAGCAGACAATACTATACAAAAATATCTTGATATTGCATGGGGTATTAGTTAAAAGTTTGGGAAAAGAATCAAACTTGTGTTATGTTAAACTTACTGAGAGTAGAATAATCCAGTTTCTGACCCCATGTCCAAATCCTCGATAAAGATGATATGCTGGAGGTGATCCATCCAAGCACACTGCAAGTAAAACAAGTTAAGGTTAACAAAAAAATTTATGTGAGTACTACATACATGAAAATTTTCAACTTTGAGTGTTTGTAATGAACCTGCTCCTTTTGACACAGCATTCTGAACAATTGTTTTGTCGACAAAATAAGCATGATCTATGCCTGATGCAGTTTTGATAATGACCAGAAAACAAATAAGTAAGAAAATAAGTTGAACAGATCTTCTCTCCATCATTATCCTGCAGAAAATATATGATGTCCAAAGATGAGAAATTAATATTAATAACTAGCGGACAACATTGTTTATCCTGGTGAGCCAGCCATATTCTTCTTATGGTAGCTTTTCTTATGTATATCACAATTTTTAAACAATCTTTATCAAGCTTGGGTATGTCAATGATGTTGGTTTTTTAGTATTCTATAGATGTTACCCATGATGTTGCGTTGTATTAGTTCAGACGTACGTAGTACATTTTGGATCTTTTCGGACTTCCTTATAATATATAGAGATTGTTAGACATATTATATTTCACAGCTTAAGAGGTTTACTTTATCTTGTTATGCATGTTTAAGATTATTAGCTAATGGACACGTACGCTAAATTCAGATAATTAGGTGTCATAAGTTTTGATTATGACATGAGGTGACTCATCTACTACTTTATGGATGTTAGAGTCTATTTTTTAGTTTATGTTTCAGGTCATATCTCATAAACTCTTGTACTAACAAATTATAGATGCTCGCTGACTTAAATTGTGGGTTATGTTTTGGGAATTTATACTCCATTATGTTTCATGTTATTTCCATCGTTACAAGTTTGATATTGATTTTATATATATCTTGTCAATGCTTATGATTTGGTGAGTTTATTAGTTTTCTGGTTTGCTTTGTGGAGGTAGGTGCTCGCTAAGTGTTAATCACCATCTTTCTGATTTGGTTACGACACTCAGAAAAATATATTCACCTATATGGATCAAGTGCTCGCTAAGGTGGACAAGGCAGCGATATGGATCAAGATTGTTGGACTAGATATCAAATATTAGGAAAAATCTTCCCTAACTAAGATTGCAGGGGTAGTTGGTAATCAATTGAAGGCTGATAAAGCTGTCATACAAAAAGATAGACTAACATTTGCTAGGGTCTTAGTAGAATACCATTGAATCAGAGTAATGTTTGAGAATGAAATTGGAAAAACAATGAAGCAATGGAGTATGAGTGGAAACCGATTATGTTCACCAGATGTAAGGGTTTTGATCAAGATATTAATGAATGTAGAAGACAACTAAGAGGCATAGCACAACTGAGAAAGTGAGGGGCAATGAAATGGAAAAAGAGAAGGAAGAGGCAATAACAAAAGCTAAAGGGTCGTCTTTTATTGATGGCACTGGTAAAGGAAAGGAGAAGGAAGGTACACTACCTAGAACATCACCTAGTAGTCACAACACAACATCAGCACAGTGAACTAGTAGGTTGTTAACATCACTATGGTGTATGGTTTCAAGCATTAAGGAAGAGCTTATGGAAGGATATACATAGAGTGAGTGGCCATATTAATGGGTCATAGGCATTCATGAGTAACTTCTATTGTGTTTAAATATAGATGAAAGATTGGAAAGTCCAGTAATACTCACTGTCAGAAATCAGGGAATTTAAGCAATGTGATGATAGCTGTGGATTCCAAGAGCCAAAATCTTCTGGATCCTTTTTTGCATGGAACAATAGCAGAAAGGTAGTGATATAGTATGGAGCAGAATTGAAACAGTGCTAACTAATACTGATTGGAATGCAGTATTACCAGCCTCTGAGGTGCATTATACGTTTTTTATCATTGCTCTGCTATTACTAACTGGGAAGATGGTGCTATGCCTGTAAGAAAAAATTAGGTACTTCAATATGTGGCTTAGTGCACCTAATTAAGAAGCCAGGGAGACAGCTAGTTGGGTGGCTCATAGTAAAGGCATGAAAATGTTTAAGGTGGGAAGGAAATTGAATACGCTAAACAAGTACTGCTTAGTCTTAACAATTATAGATTCAGGGAAATTGAAATACAAGAGGAGAGTGACACAGAGAAACTAATACAGTGTCAAAAAAGAATTCATAAGAACCCTATCTACGTAGACCTCAATGAAAATAGATCAGACTAGCACAAGATTGTCAAAAGCTGAATGTTGCCAGCGAACGATTCTTAAAACAGAAAAGTAAAGTTCAATATCTTAAGAAAGAGATCAGAACACAAAATTTTATCACAGCTACCTTATGGTCAAAAGAAATACAAATAGAATCTTCATTATCAAAGACAAGAAGGAGAATTACAAAACAAACTTGGAGGATATAAGTGATTCCTTCATTGATTATTACAGTAAGCTCCTAGGTACATCTAATAAGGAAAGGCAATATGTTAATGGTGATATCATCAGAAGAGAACCATTAATCACTAAAAACCAAAGAGTTACTCTTGAAGCCCAATTCACTGAAAGGGATGTTAAATGAGCATTATGGCAATAGGAGGTGACAAGTCTTGAGGTCTTAATAGATATGAAAGCCAGTTTTTCAAGGACTACTAGGATGTGGTAGGGACTGACCTTGTATAAGAAATTCAAAAGTTCTTTGGCATTTGATGAATGCTTATTGGAGTTAACAGTACTGTGATTACAGTAATCCTAAAGGGTCACATGTTGAAATATTGGGAGATTTTAGACCAATATCTTGTTTTAATACTATATATAAGGTGATATCAAAGATGTTGTGCACAAGATAAAACAGGTGCTTCCAGATTCCATAGCTGACAATCAAAGTGCCTTTGTGGCTGGTAGGACCATTGTCCAAAATGTATTGATATGTCAGGACCAAGCAAGGTTGTACACCACAAAAAACACAACTTGAAGTTGCTTGATGAAGATAGATCTCAGGAAATTATATGACTCTGTTGAATTGGATTTTATAGAGGAAATGCTCTATGGCCTGAACTTTCCCAGTTAGTTCATTAAATGGATTATAGAATGTTTCTATACTCTTTAATATGAACTTTCTTTAAATGGAGAATTAGATGAAAATATCAAAGGGAAAAGTGAGTTGAGACAAGAGGTCCTAATTTCACCTTTGTTTCTTGTTATATTTATGGAGTACTTTACGAGGCTTATGCAATGGGTGGCTGAACGCGGGGGATTTGAATTCCACACTGAGGCCCGTTTAGCCATGCAAGATTAAATCATAATTTGAAATCATGATATGAAATCATATGAGATGAAGTTTGAAGTTTTATTTGGACATGCAATTTGAGATTTTTAAGTTGTATTTTTTTCCTCATGAACATACGAACACCATAAGTTGTAAAAACTATTCAAATTTTTCCCAAATTCTTGTACAATCTTACCAAATAAGTAAAAATTTATAATAACCAGAATTACATCCATTCGCGATTTAAAGTGTTACCTGCCGTATACGGTCTTGAAATCCATCAAATGAATGTGAAAACAACCTTCTTAAATGGAGATTTGGAGGAAGAAATTTACATAGAACAACCTGAAGGGTTTATAGTTCCTGAAAATGAAAAAAAGGTTTGTCGACAAGTCTTTGTTGGCATGCAAATTTTGATCAGACAATATTGTCAAATGATTTCAAGATTAATGAGTGTGACAAATGCATTTACATTAACAACTCTTAAAAATAAGTTGTCATTATTTGCCTATATGTGGATGACATGTCGATAATGAGTAACAACATTGCCAACATAAATGCTACCAAACGTATGCTTGCTAGTAAATTTGAGATGAAAGATTTAGGAGTTGCTGATTTGATATTGGTTATTAAGATCCACAAAACTCCTTAAGGTCTAGCATTGTCTCGGTCTCATTATATCCAAACAATACTCGAAAAATTTAAGTACTTGGATTTCAAAATTGCAAAGACACCAATTGATGTGAGTCTTGCTCTTGCTAAAAACAAAGGTGAAAGTAAGCTTAATTGGATTATGCAAGAGTATTGGGAAGTCTGATGTACATCGTGAACTGTAGACGACCAAATATACCAAATATAGCTTGTGTAATAAGTAAACTTAGTCGATACGCAAGTAATCCCGATCAGAATTATTGTATGGCTATGAAACAAGTTTTGGAGTATTTAAAACATACTCAAAACTTTGCTTTACATTACAACAAGTATTCAACAGTTGTCGAAGGATATTGTGATGCAAATTGAATCACCAGGTCAACTGAAACTAAATCCACAAGCGGATATGTTTTTACCATCGCTGGAGGAGTAGTGTCTTAGAAGTCATCCAAACAAACATGTATTGCTCGCTCTTCAATAGAGTATGAATTCATAACTTTAGGCAAGGCTAGTGAAAAAGTTGAATGGCTCAGAAATTTCATAGAAGACATTCCATTCTGGCCCAAACAATTGGCTCCAATATGTAAATTGCAATTGCCAAGCAGTAATTGGAAGGGCTGGGAGTGTAATGTATAACGGAAAGTCTCGTCACATATGATGAATACATAATACTGTAATACAACTACTCTCTAGTGGAATTATCACAATTGACTATGTAAACTCAAGAAATAATGTATCGGATCCACTTACAAAAGGCTTAATTGGAGAGGCAGTTGAAAGATCATCGAAGGGAATGAGACTATGACCGAGGACAAGTCATCGTGACGGTAAATCTACCTAGAAGACTGAAGATCCCAAAATCTAGGTTTAAGGAGATTAAACAAAGTCATTGATGACGGTTAAACATTGTTAAAATAACTTTTGGTCTATTCTCATGATGAGACAATGTTCAGTAACAAGGATAAAGAATTAAAGACTTTTTAATGATTTCTAAAGTTTGACACGGGGTATGTCAGATGGTGTATCTACGGGATAACACATTTAGGAATCACCTATATAAGTGTGAAGTATAAACTGCTTCAAGGAGAATTCTGTAAGGTCAATTCTTTACACACTTATGAAACCAGGCAGTGTTCATAGCTGAAACGAACAAAACAATGAGAACTTAAGACGGTTAAAGGATTAATTGTGTGACTTATGTTGTCTAGGTATATATCAAAGCTCGACGGTTCAAAAATATCAAATCTACTGATTGACCAAATATATCCAATATATGGTCACTACGGAAAGTTCAAGAGGAAACCTACTTATCCAAATGCATGCAATTAATTCTTACTTACAAATCACACGGTTTTTTTATGCATTAAAATTTTTATATAGTCATTTTCAATTCATGTGGGGGATTGTTGGAGTTGAGTGTTGGGTGTGAATTGGGAAATGGAGGGAAATAAATTGGAGGGAATAGAAAATTAAAAAGTTCATTTAAGTTCCTTTGTAAAAGGAACTTTGTCCCACATTGGTAAGGAAAAGGGAAAAGTTGATTCTTATATTGAGAAGGATATCTTCTAACTAATAAAGAGTTGAGAAAAAAGTCTCCCCCACGTTGTCGTCGTCGCTCGGCTCAGATTCGGATTTGGATTTGGATTTCCTCACCTGCGAAATGCGAGTGTGTTCACACTATTTCACTTCAATTCTTTGGTTATTAAATGAAGGCCTTTTGCCTTCATTTCTGATAGAGAATTTTCAGACATTCTACATTTTATTCGAAAAAATAAAATCGAGTCTGTTGTGTGATTAGTTATTGTTCTTAAAGTTCGACGAAGTTTTTGGTGTTTGGGGTACTGCTGCACCATTAACAGGTATATCCATTTTATCCTGAGAGGAAGTAGATCAAAACCTCGAATACAGTGAGGGGATTAAATTTCTTAAGGACACACCGTGAATTTTGTAATCTCAAATATTAATTATTAGTTTTTATTTTACTGAATTAAACACTGGCGGACTACAAATCAAACTAGCGAATACTGGACTGGAGGTTCTTTTCTACCGCTCTTACCGGCGGCAGCCAAAATGATCCAAGGATTCCTCTAGCCGTATAAATGTTAAACGGCAAGCATTAGAACTAGTCATGATAAAGCAAATTTTTTTACGGCAAATACCAGCTATTAGAACTTGGATATGATAAAACAATTTTTTTTGTCAGTTAAGCAACTTTCGAACCAGGGGTAAGACTTATTTGATCACTTCCCTTATTTTTATTTTTTAAAATTTTTATGGGATAAACCTAATTATCCTTGTGTGGTAATATTTTGAGGTAAGGTATAGTCCTACTCTTGTCCTATTACTACATAAATTCAACATTGTCCAGTACCATAGAAATATTTTTTATTAAAAAAATTCAAAAATTCAAGATCAATCTCTATGCGTGAACATCATAACAAAAGAGAGGAGTGAGTCTAGTAATTCAGTTGATAACAATGTAAATCATGATCAAACAGTGGCAAGTTTATTTTCTTTTTCCTTTTGAATGTATATTGTTAGACAAACATTCAATTTGTGTAAATTACCCATTCTATAAAAAGGGTTCGAAAAGTAGGGATAACCGTTGTATTTGTGTAGAATTCAATTATCTAATGGGTATAAGTCATTGATTTTAAAATAAAAAATGTGTATTTGCAGTTAAATCATAATATTGAGGTGCTCCAAAAAGATTTCTCAAATGGTAATCACCCTCTATGTTCAACCTTAATAACAGACGTTCGAGTCATCAAGAAATTAAAAAAAACAAAGCTCCTGCGGATTTTAAAAAACCATGCCAAAAAGCCAATGCACTCCAATTCCAAATGCAGCCAAACATACCCAATAATTTTGGACAAGCAAAATCAACCGACCTAAGAAAGACCCCAATATATAGGATGTCCAAAGTAAGATTCGCCCCCTCCGCCCAAACAAAAACATAAACTACTCCTTCCATTACCATTTAAATGACATAAATTTGACTGGTGATGAAGTTTAATAAAGATATAATATTTTTGAAATTTATGATTTTTAATGTCATAATATTTGTGCGATTATTATATTTTTAAAATTTATGGGCTTAAATATATTGTAACATTTCTGCAATTATATAAACTTGCCATTAAGCACAAAATGAGAAAGTCAACTTAATTTAATTTTCAATATTAGAAATTTTATTATTCTTTCTTAAACGTAATAATAATGAAATTATATCATTAGATGAGTAAAATAAAAGAGTAGAAATGGACAGACCTATATTCAGAATCTGAAAAAAGTACAATATAAATCCATCCCAAATTAAGGCTTTCGATACAGCTCAGTACAAGAAAGTAGTATAAACTAATCTTATATAAGAAACCTAGAAATGAGCAGATTAGAAACTTAACACCCAGACGCTGCCTATGATTTTAAATTGTAACGTAAGCCTTGATTCATCAGATAAAATATTATGCGTCCATTCACATATAGAAGGATTAAATATCAAAACTAGTCAAAATTCATGCACAATATTCAGATACTGTACATAAGCAACAATCGACTGGCCAGTAATCTAAAGATCTCAGCAGATTGGAACCACATTTTCACGTAACAGACATATTCTACGTTCGAAAAAAAAACTTAAAACAGGATAAGAGATGTACCTTATATTTATATAATATATATGTGTTGCTGAATTGATGTGAATTTCTGAAATGCTGAAACAGTGAAGAATTCGTGCGTGCAGCTTCTCGGCTTGAAATTAAATGGCTGTATGAGTATGCATTGATATCAGTGAAGATGGTGATGTGCTGCTGTTAATGTGAAATGTGAAATGAAATGTTAATTGAGCAATATTTTTCTTCTTCTTGTTTTTGTTTATTCAATTTGGTCACATGCAATATGGAAGAGAGAACGTGGGAGTGAGGAGTGTGTCATGCAGCACAAAGAGGGTTAAAAGACAAAAATCACGTGGAAAGCGCATATTGTTGCTTCCGTAACGCCCACACACAACGGTACACAAATAATCTATATATCTACGTAAAGAAGCAATTTAAGCTCGCCTACGTGTCATACTTTACAGTTCAGGAATTTCATTTATTTTTTTTCTGTATTTTCTTCTCTCTTTTTTTCCCAATTTGTTCATACAAAAAAGAAACTCAAAAGTCACTGTTATTCATCCTGATAATTGGTGTCTCTTCTAATAATTTCTGCTAAAATTGCTCGCTTCTTCCCCCTCTTCCTTTTTCTCCCCCTCTGCATCTTCTTTCGTGCCTTTCTCTATCTCATCTTAAAAGAGTTAGAAATAAGTTGATACATCAAAATTTTTATGGATTGTTGATTGAAAAGAATTTTTCTTCTAATCCCTTTTACATCAACGGAGAAATATTAGTGCAATAGAAAGAAATTGAAACAAACTTAGCTGTAACGTTGAATTTATTTTTGAGATTACTACCTCAACATAGGATAAGGGACAAGGACTATTCTTCTAGATTAGGGGTTAATTCTGCCCAAATTTTTCCCTCGCCGCCAAGGTAAATATTCTTTATTTTTTGTAATTTTTTTATTTATTTTTACATGTTTAGTTGATGTTTCATGTATCTTCTTCCAATCTTTGTTTACATCAATGGAGGAATATATAGTGTGGTACAAAGAAGTTGGAATAAAACTTGATTGTAACATTAAATTTATTTTCAGAATTATTACCTCAATAGAGAATAAGGGACAAAGATTATTCTTCTCGATTAGGGATTTTGCCCAAATTTACTCCTCGCTAGCAAGGTAAATCTTCTTTTCAACTTTTTGCAATTTTTATATCAACACAACTCACACGCAGGATTTGTCAAACGGCAGTAAAAGAGATCAACCTAATACCCCGACTAGTCCTCGGTAGCATATATAATGCCCCAATAGTATACTATGGCAGCAAGTAAAAGGTTCCTAACATATCACGACAGGCGCATGTATGCCCCTAGTAACTATATTACGGCAGCGAAGGAAGATATCCAACGCCCCAATGCCATGGTGCGAGACCACGCCACACCAAAGATCAATTATTAAATATTTTTTCTTAAAAAATATTTTTCTCAAAATAACATATATGCGGTTGGTTAAAGACTGCCAAGTATATGCTTGTCCCAACACACAGATCAGGCAGACAAAATACAATTTTTAAAACAGGTTTAAAAAGTAAGCACCAAAGCTTAAAGTCTCACTTACCTCGAATTCGCAACTCAAACACACTTTCTAATAACTCAAAGCTATGCTCTCGGGTCCAGGGATCACCTCAAACTACACAAAAATGAATTTATAATGGTAAAAAATTCTTCAATAGATGTTTGCTTAATTTTTAACATAAGTCAAATTCGCGGTCAAAGGTTTGGCTGAAAAAGTCAAGTATGATCAACCAGACAGAATTTTCAAACTATGACCACCAACAGATTCTCCTCGGCGAGTGGGTTCCAGAACATTAATCGAAATCGAATTCTGATAATGTTTTCCCTTTCAAATTGATGTTTTGGGTTGAAGAACCCTAGGGCTAAAATTTCTCAATTCTTCAAAATTTCTCCATGTTTCTGCCTTATAAACTTAATTTCTCCATGTTTCTGCCTTATAAACTTTCTTATTATTGCATAATAAACTCAAGAAAAATATTTGGATCAATACCTCGATTCTTTAGATAAAAATTCTTTATTTTTCTCTCCTTTTTTCTTCCTTTTTCTCTTCCTTTCTTCTTTTCTCTTCTGCATTTTTTTCTTTCCTGCATTAGTTTTTCTGTTGCGTTCTGTAGCTTTTCCAGCAAAAGTTTTTAATTTTTTAATTTCAAGTCTTTAGTTCAATTGGGCTTTGGTCATCATCATCATCATCATCATCATCATCAAATTCTTATCTTTCTTTTCTTTTATGCGTAATTACTAAATAACCTTTATTAAATTAGGGTTATTACATTCTCCCCTTCTAAACATAGTGGTCGTCCCCAATGGGGTTTAGAATCATACCTATAGTGTCAAATAGGTGAGGATATCTATCTCACATGTTCGCCTTGGACTCCCAAGTAGCCTCCTCGGTTGGATGATTGCGCCATAACACTTTGATGGAAGTCGCCTTCTTGGATCTCAATTATCGCACTTGCCTATCAGTAATAGATATCCGACCTTCCTCATAAGTCAAATTCTCATCAAGTTCCATATCCTTCAGCTGGTTCTTATGACTATCATCATGTACATATCGTCTAAATATAAACACGTGAAACACAGGATGAACAGAGGACAATCTCGGAGGTAAGACAAGTCTATATGCCACCAACCCAATCCGATCCAAAATCTCATAAGGACCAATATATCTAGGACTTAACTTACCTTTCTGGCCAAATCTCATAACTCCTTTCATAGGGGAAACTTTTAGAAATACTTTCTCACCCTTCATGAACTCCATATCACGAACTTTTTTTATCTACATAGGACTTTTTTCTGCTTTGTGCTGTCTTAAGTCGTTCTTGTATCAATGCAACTTTCTCCAAAGCTTTCTGAACTAAATCTAGACCTAGTAATTGTGCTTCTCCAGGTTCCAACCATCCAACTGGCGAACGGCGCTTGCAACTATATAGATCCTCAAATGGCGCCATCTGTATACTTGATTGGTAGCTGTTATTATAAACAAACTCTGGCAAAGGCAACTGATCGTCTCAATGGCCACCAAAATAGATCACACAAGTCCTAAGCATGTCCTCCAAGATATGAATAACTCGTTCAGACTGTTCTTCAGTTTACGGATGAAAAGCTGTACTCAACTCGACTTACGAACCCAATGACTTCTAAAAAGACTTTAAAAACTCAGTAGTGAATTGTGCACCTCGATAAGATATTATTGAAATAGGCACGCCATAAAGCTGGACTATCTCACGAAGGTAAATATCTACTAACTATTTTGTGGTATGAGTAATATGAACTAGTATGAAATGTGTTGACTTTGTGAGTCTGTTCACAATCACCCAAACTGAGTCGTGTTTCTTGAAAGTACTAGGCAACCCAACAAAAAAATCCATTGTAATCCTCTCCCACTTTCTCTTTGGGATAATCAAGTTTTACATTACTCCCTCAGGTTTTTGATATTCATACTTGACTTGTTGATAATTTAAGCAACTAGTCACATGCTTCAAAATATCAGCCTTCATACCCTTCCACCAGTACAATCCACACAAGTCTTGATACATTTTTGTAGCACCTGCATGAATGGAGTATTATGAGCTATGAGCCTCTTCAAGAATTAGCTGTTTCACATCACCCAAAATGGGAATACACAATCTACCATGTCAACGAAGCACACCTTCACCATCAACAGAGAATGACTTAACGCCCTCATCCTGCACTCAATCTCATAGTCTAGCAAGGTAGGGATCTTCATATTGGTAAATCTTAACTTGTCCAACTAAGGACGATTGTACCACCATACCCTGCTAGTAACTTACCCGGCACTGTATGATCAATTCGAACTTCCCGATTGGCTAATTCCTGAATATCCATAACCATAGATCGCTTTTCAACAGTGAACCGGGCCAAACTACCCATAGACTTTCTACTCAAGGCGTCCGCCACCACATTCACCTTCCTAAGGTGATACAAAATGGTAAAATCATAATCTTTAAGTAAATCTAACCATCTTCGTTGTCTCAGATTCAAATCTTTTTGCTTGAATATGTATTGTCAAGTCTTATGATTAGTATAAATTTCACATGGCTCACCATTAGATAATGACGCTAGATTTTTAGTGCAAATATGACTACAAAAAATTCCAAGTCGTGAGTGTCATAACCTAAACATAGGCCCAGTTCGAGACATGGGACAAGAAACCCCGAGAGGCCCCAAGTCGACCCATGGAATAATCATAGCATAACACTATCAGAATAACAACAAACAAAAAACATAACTGAGCAGAAGCTAATTGATACATAAGACATAATCTAATAAAAACTCTGATACATAAATTGAATCTGTTTACATAAGTCTGAAAGCCTCTACTATACCGATGAGTTGCTAGGATAAGCCCCCAGCTAACTCCTAAAGTCTGAAAAGAAACATAATGAATGGAGTGTATCTAATAACATGGTTGAGTTTGGAAACCTGAATCTATATTATAAAATGATATAGAACATAAAGTATGCGGTCAGTACTTAGAATGTACTGAGTACGTAGAAAACGTAAAGAAACTAAAACATGAAAATATGCTGGGAGGAAATAAATTGAGTACATCACTAAACATATAGATGAACTGAAATACAATAACATTGTCTAAGTTATACATATATATTGACATGAAGCTTTTATTTGAAAATATTTACTGAAGTATAATCAAACTGATGCATAAGGCTTATATGCTGTACATATATTGAGAACTGGAGCTGCAATTGATATCATACACTGTACTGACTATCTACTGATAATTGAGTCTAAATCCTGCTATACTGACTTTAACTGAAATCTAAAATCATACGGAGCTGAGCTAAACTGATATCATAGACTAAGGGAGACATTCTCGCCTATGGAGATTCACTGACTGACTAGAAAAACATTCTCGGCTATGGAGAGTCCCTGACTGACTAAGGGAAACATTCTCTACTATGGAGAGTCCCTGACTGACTAAGGGAAATATTCTCGGTTATGGAGAGTCCCTAACCGACTAAGGGAAATACTCTCTGCTATGGAGAGTCCCTGACTGACTAAGGGAAACATTCTCGGCTATGTAGAGTCCCTGAATGACTAAGGGAAACATTCTCTACTATGGAGAGTCCCGATTATACTAAAACATGGAGGTCACTAGTCTGATATCATTCGTCTTGTCTAAGTTTCTTAAGCTAATCAAAGACATGATCATTCAACTAATTACAACATACTGAATTCTTTTAAAGTTGATTAAGGCTACTTTCTACTAACAACAAACCCAAAAGTCTGAAGGATCATTCTCATGCTTTATCATCATAATTTATATCATCATACTCCCGAATCATCGTTTAAATAATACATTCTACATTCATGAAACAACTATAGGATCAGATCACTTAAACATATCCACAACATTTAAATCCTGTATTCATAGCATATGTCGTATACCCTAGATTCATGTAAGATCCATAGGTCCAAATTATACTTTAACACATACCCAAAATCATAGTGAAGGCATATACATATTTCATATTCACCCAAGCCCATAAGTTTTAATCATATCTCAACATATATATTAAATCATATATTCTAGGTTTAATTAACCCCTATGATCGACTCATGCTTTAAACATATATAATGAGTTCATGGTAAGAACATGCGAATGCTTAATGAAACCCCATTTTGAAATCAATGCCAATCCATGGTGAAAATTTTACAATCATGCTATTCACATATCATGTACATAATTCGAGAAGGTGTAAGTAACTTCATAAGCATACACAACTATTAACCATGACGGGTCTTAGAAATCAGGGAAAACATATGAGAACTCATGCATAAATTGAATCCATAGAACATGCTTTTCTAAAATCCAAGGATTTAGGTTTTTAATATAAAAGTTTGGGGCACAAGGATGAAAGAATGTCCTTGTTGAAAAACCACATACCTGATTAGACGGAATCCCCCACTTGAACCTGAACCTTGAAGCTCTTGATAAAGCCCTAGGTGATCCTTGAGTTTTTGAGAGAGAAGAGGAAGAAGGACTTTAGAGTGCTCTTTGATAGGATGAGGGTTTAGGATAGATACCTCCCTTAAAACGTCCCATTTGATACCAAAACAGTGTTCTTTAGGAGTTAGAAGCATAGGATTTTATGAAAACACCCCTGGAAAAATGCAGGAAAATCATGTTGTCAGTCCTCACGAGGGACTGAACGAGTCATTACATCACTAGATGACTTGTCATGTCCACTCGTTGCCAACATTGGACAAATTCCCTTTTACTGATCTTCTCTAACCCACGGGTCTCTTGATGAGTCGTTAGGTGCACGATGACTCGTCCCTTCTTTCGCTGTCACCACTGCCTCGGGACCCCATTTTTTTATTTCTGGCCTCCACCCCACGACCGATGTAACGAGTTGTTTCCTACCTAATGACTCATCGGGTCGTCTGTGGTCACTGAACCACACTTGCACTCCTCGACTGCTTACCACAAATCTGATCACGACTCGTTGGGTCATCTAACAGGTCATACCACGACTCGTCCTGAGGCTGAAATTTCCACTTTTCTTCTAAATTCTTCCTTTATGTTTGGGGTTTGATCTTAGAAACTTGCAAGGTGTTATAGTGAGTTGGATAATTCTTCTCATGAATCTTTAGTTGTCAAGACGCATATGCCACCACTTTACCATTCTACATTAAGACACAACCCAATCCGACTCGAGACGCATCACAATAAATGGTGAAACCACCCTTCGCTATAGGTAATGTCAAAATCGGAGCCATAGTCAATGCAGTCTTTAATTTTTGAAAATCTTCTTCACATCCATCAGACCATTGGAATACTACACTTTTCTGAGTTAAACGTGTTAATGGAGTGGCTATCTTTGAGAAGCCCTCCACAAACCTTCTATAATATCCATATAGTCCTAAGAAGCTGCGTATCTCTGCAGGAGTACTGGGTCGAGGCCAATCTCGAACCGCTTCAATCTTCCTTAGATAAACTTGAATTCCATACAGTGACACTACGTGTCCTAAAAAGGAAACCGTGCCCAACCAAAACTCACATTTCGAGAACTTGGCATAAAGCTTTCATTCTCTAAGTGTTTGTAGCACAACTCTCAGGTGTTGTTCATATTCTGCCTCACTCCGAGAGTAGACCAGAATGTCATCAATGAACACAATCATAAAATGGTCTAAGTATGGCTTGAATATCCTATTCATGAGGTCCATAAATGTCGCAGGTGTATTAGTTAACCTAAAAGACATCACCAGAAATTCAAAGTTCCCATATCTGGTCCGAAAGACTGTCTTAGAGATATCATCAGTCTTGATTCTCAACTGATGGTAACCCAACCTTAGCTCAATTTTGGAAACGTGAGTAGCACCTTGTAGCTGAACGAATAAATCATCAATACGAGGCAATGGGTATTTATTCTTGATCGTTGTCTTATTCAACTGCCTGTAGTCAATGCACATCCTCATTGTACCATCTTTCTTTTTCACGAATAACACAGGTGCACCCCAAGGTGATACACTATGCCTGATGAACCCCTTATCAAGTAGCTCTTGGAGTTGAACATTCAGTTCCCTCAACTCAGCTGGAGCCATACGGTATGGAGGAATAGAAATAGGTTAAGTTCTTGGGATTAAATCAATGTGGAACTCAATTTCTCTTATTGGGGGTAGCCCAAAAAAATCTTTTGGAAATACATCAACAAATTCTCGAAATAATAGGAACACTGTCAATAATAACATCCTCTGCTCGAGTATCATAACCGATAGCAATAAAACCCAATCACCCATGATTATTTGACGTGTCTTTACATAAGAGATTATCTTTCCTTGGGTCACAGGAGTAAATCCTTTCCACACTAAAGGTGGTTCTCTAAGAAAATTAAAATGTATAATCTTAACATAGAAATCAACTAAAGCATAACATGATGACAACCAATCCATACCCATAATCACATCAAAGTCAGACATGGGTAACTCTAGTAGATCAACTACGTTGTCCCTATCCTGAATAGATTTTACACAGTCTCTATAAACTCTATCCATTGCTAAAGTTTCCCCCACTGGGGTCATAACCATATATGGCACAATAAGAGACTCAACTCTTCATTCTAAGAATATAGCAAAAGATGGATATATATATAAATACGTAGAACCAGGATCAATAAGAGCATGTGCCCCATGAGAAATGACAATGATAATACCTGTGACTACTATATTAGATGCCTCGATATCATGTCTGGCCATAGCGAAGAATCTCAGGCGGTCCATCCGCTCCCTGAGCAACTTGTGCACCTTGTCGACCCTAGCCACGAGCACCCTGTTGAGCGGCCCATTTGGCTGAGCCTGAGCAGCTGTACCTGTAGCAATATCCTGTAGATGTGTCATAGCCTGAATAGTACTAGAGTTCCCCTTAGGACAATATGTAGCAATATGCCCCTTTTCACCACAAGTAAAACAAGGACTAGCAACCCTATAGCAACGACCACCATGATGCCTACCATAATTAGGACACTTCGGATATGGACTTTACTGATATGAGCTATTACCCTTTCTCTACATTTGTTGTTGACCCTGTCTAGCTGTATTATCACCTCTAAAAGAAAGTACAACTGACTCTAACTGCGTAAGACTGGATTATCCATGATGATGGCCATTCTTGCCCCCAGATGGAGCACCACTGAAACTATCTGTGTTATGTGCCCTTTTGCTTTCTCACTCAGCTCTTTCCATTTATAAATAGGACTCACAACAGACGGCGGTGTTAACCACGTCTGAATAGGTACCACTTCGCACATCTCGTATCATAGAACCACGATAACGATGCTCAAGTCCATCCATGAATCATCTCACCTTCTCCCTCGGGTTTTCAACTAGAACATACCTAGATAAATCAGTGAACTTAGCCTCATGCTCTGTAACTGTAATAGCTCCCTGGCCTAGGTTATTAAACCAACGTCTCATGTCGTCTTGTTTGTTCAAGGGAATGAACCTGTCCTTAAACATTTTTGAAAACTCTAACCAAGTGATATGTGGTAATCCTGCTTGTCTGCCTCTCTGAATTGAATTCCACCATGCCTCTGCAGATCCTGAGAACAGGAAAGTAGTGAATTCCACACCTCAAGTCTCCTTCAACCCCAATGTAGTAAGTATCTTTTCACAATGATCAATGAACTTCTGAGACTCAATAGAAATTGGTGTCGCATCAAACTCTAGTGGCTTAAGATCCATGAAATTCTTAAGATCTTTGGATTGCCCAATAGTTGCAACTGAATGAACAGTGGGCTGAAGGGTCAACTGGGGTGTCTTTGTAGCTGCAACATTCAACTGAACTTGTATTTGCACTTGCAAAGTAGTTTAAGGAACTGGAAGTCTACCATGATTAGGCACCAATGCGTCTAACACATTCAATAATCTCATCACTACATCTATAGGCAAGGCGACAGTAGGTACAACAACTGGCACTATCGATGGAGCATCCTAAACAACTTCTTCTTATACTCGCTCTGTTGCAGCAACTCAGGGCTGACTCCCATTCATAACTTCAGGCTGAGGATTGGCCTGTGCCCCAGTTTGAGCCCCTGTTTGATAGGCTGCAGCTCGACTACCACAAGGGGTAATACCATGCCCCACACCCCGTCCAATTGGTGCCTTTGATCGACTAGCAGATGAAGACACACGTTTCTTAGTCATCTGCAAAATAAATATTTCAAGATTAGACTTGAATCAATTCAATGCACGAATAAAGAACGAAAGAAGGGAAAACATCCTAAATGTTCAGTAGCCTCAATGTCATAAGTATGAGTGCCTATATACCCATGAATAAGACTCTACTAAACACTGCTCCATGACTCGAAACTTTAAGCCTAAGCTCTGATACCAACTTTGTCACGTCACAAAATATCCTTAGATGTGACTGGCACTCGCTAACACCACCGACAGGCGAACCTATTTTCCATACACTTACCTTTTCTATAAGCACTGAAATACAATATGTGCAACTCAAAATGCATCAATAGTGATGATTATCCAACAAAAATCAAGTTTCAATTTATAAAAAAGCACACAACTGTTTAAGTAGTGTATCTCTAGTCCAAGTCCCACACTAAGATCATGGAGCATCTAATAGAGTTACATGATTTTAGTTGTTGAGAATGCAAACCCCAAGAAAGAAAATATATATAAAGAGTAGACAAAACTGAAACGATAGCCTCCACAAATCGATGTGAAGGCTCACCTCAGCAACATAATCTACACGAACAGACTCATCAGCTACTAGTCTCACCTCCAGTAACAGAATCTGCATAGACATATAAGTAAGGAGTGAGCTATATACAAATATAACTCAGTAAGATCCTTGACCCACCACTTTAATACCCCTGGAACAAG
>JACEIK010004725.1:46822-58028 GCA_018107945.1 Datura stramonium
ACAATACCCCTAATATATCACAACAAGCGCATGTATGCCCGTAGTAACTATATCACGACAAAGAAGGAAGATATCCAACTCCCCAACGCCATTGTACGAGACCATGCCACATCAAAGATCAATTATTAAATAATTTTTCTCAAAATAACATATATGCGGTTGGTTAAAGACCTCCGATTTTGCTAAGTACATGATTATCCCAACACATGGACTAGACAGATAAAATATAATTTTTAAAACAGGTTTAAAAAGCAAGCATCAAAGCTTAAAGTCTCACCTACCCCGAATTCGCAACTCAAAACACACTTTTCAGTAACTTAAAACTATGTTCTCGGGTCTCCAGATCACCTCAAAATATTTAAAAAAATGGGTTTAGAATGGTCAAAAACTGTTCGATAGATGTTTTCTTAATTTTTAACAAAAGTCAACTTTACGGTCAAAGGTTTGACCGAAAAAGTCAACACTGGTCAACAGGGCAGAATTCCCGAATTATGATCACCAACAGATTCTCCTCCATGAGAGGGTTCCAGAACATTAATCAAAATTTAATTTTGATAACGTTTGTTCAAATTGATGTTTTGGGTTGAAGAACCCTAAGGTTAAACTTTCTCAATTTTTAAAAATTTCTCAATGTTTCTACCCTATAAACTTTCTTATAACCGCATAATAAACTCAAGAAAAAGATTTGGATCAGTACCTTAATTCTTTGGATTGAAAATCCTTATTTTTGTCTCCTCTTTTCTTCCCTTTTCTCTTCCTTTCTTCTCTTCTCTTCTGCATTTTTTTTTTCCTGCGTTAGTTTTTCCGCTACGTTCTGTAGCTTTTCCAACAGAAATTTCTATTTTTGTTAATTCTAAGTCTATAGTTCAATTGGGATTTGTCCCTTATTATTATTATTATTATTATTATTATTATTATTACATTATTATTATTATCATTAAATTCTTATCTTTCTTTTTCTTTTATTGCGTAATTACCAATAACCAGCCTTCATTAATATAGGGTTATTACACTTCTATTTCTGCTAGTTAACACTTTAATGAGTTGGAGTCCTTTAGAGTTTGGACAGATCTAACAAATTTTATTTATTTAAGAATAGAGGGAGTGTTTCTTTTATTTGTCAAGATATAATTAGAATAATTAGATTCTTAAAACAGTTTTATGATAAGTTCTACACTTTGTTGAATATGAGTCTCATCCTTGAAAATTAATGAGATATTGCATATCGACACTACTTCAATTACTTTCATAGTAAATATAATAAATTTATTTATTGTCTATCATTGAAAGTGTTGCACCCCGTAGAAGTTAACGAATAGTAGGCATACACGTGAATTTGAAATAGATAAAGAGAGTACGACACGTGCAAAAAGTCTGGAAGTCGGGTCGGCGAGGCCGGGCCGCACGGGGCCAGCGCGACGCCAGCAGCTAGTGCGATGCCAGGCGCGACGACACCAAGGTTGCGCGATGGCCGGCGTGAACCTCCCTGGTGTCTTGCCCTTCTATATATAAGCCTTGCCTTGTTTTAAATCATTTTAAAAAAAGAGAGACGTAGCCAGACTTGAAGAATGAAGAAATCAAATTCAAAATTCATCCGTTTGCGCTATGAAAGCGCCACCCAAATTCAAATTAACTTCCGGATATTGAAGTTTAAGGCTGCAGGGAGCATTTCTATGGAGTTATTTTCACGAAATTCGCCCGAAAAATCTTAACCCTGCCGAGCCAAAGTCGTTGGAATTGCTCAAACTAATTTCTATACAATCACGAGGCTTCAAAGTAAGCATTTCTCCCTTTTGGACTTTTGAGAAATTACGAGTTTTCAATCATGTTCCATTAAGTTGAAATATAGTTAATATTTATACATAAAAGTTATCATTTTTTATCGAATTTAGTACTGAATTAGTCGTAATATGATTAGGTTGAAAAGAAGCTTGATTGAATACGGCCAAAACTCACTAGTTAATCGGTAATCGCGAACGAGGTATGTTAAGGTAATTTCCTTCGAAAAGTTAGCAGTTTTTGCATGATAAATTAGTTTGAATCCCACTAGAATACCAGAAGTGTGTATATTGTGATTAGTTCTTGTTATTAGCTGAAATTTGTATTCCATGTTAGTTTGGGGCGGTTTATGCTGTATAGCCTTCACGGCCGACCCGGGGTTATTAGATGTGTCGACGCCGCTGGGCAGATGGCGATCGCTCTACGGAGCAGTATACCGTTCGTGAGGGACGAAGATGGGGTCCTAGGTCCTCATATGCCGTGGTTGGCTTTATACACCCCCGTCGAGCCTAGTGCCCGGTGCGGATATCGAGGGAGTCCCTTTGGACTTGGAGCACATTTCTGATCGGGGGCGAGCGGGCTCGGATTGTGGAGCCTAAGGGACTACAGTAGGACGGCTATAGCTATTAGCTGACCCAGTGCGACTTTGATAGGGGTATGTGGAGCTAAAGTGTACTCACCAGGGCCTGTAAGACCGAGGTGGGTTATTACGTACTGGTTGTACCTTAAACATGGGGGCGAGTAAAGGTTTTTGTTTGCTTTAATTATTAATAAATTATATGTAAGAAGTTCTATTACTCAGATATGATCTCTATCCCTTCATTTTAGTTATTCTCAGTTCTATCTCTTTATTTCAGTCATTTACAGTTATTGCCTTACATATTCGTACATATTATGCGCGCCCCCTTCTACAGGCTGTGCATTACCCACTGCGGTGCGGATAGACGAGGAGAGTGGTCGTAGCCTTCAGCTGAAGTTGTTAGTAGAAGTGTAGGATCCCACCTTTCTTCCGAAGCTTATAGACAAAGGTTTACTCTTTTTGATTATACAGCTTATGGGTAGGTCGGGGCCACATCCCAGCCATCATATTACTCCTAGAGGCTTACACATTGCTTCTATTTTTCTGTTTAAATGTACATTATTGGACGTGTGGGGCCCATATGTGTTTTAGTTTACGTATTGGCCATGTGGGGCCTTGTTTAGCTTGTTAGTTAGCAGCCTTTTCAGCCATATCTTAGCTTAGCACAGATTTTACTTTACAGTCATAACTAGACATCATGGTGGATGTATTGACCCGCTTAGGATTTCTGTTATTGCACATTTTCGGATTGCGTTGTTTTCTTCACAGGTGGCTATAAGGCCTTGTCAGCCGGAGGTTGTATTTACAACCGAGGGTAGCCCCACGTTGCTTTCTTGATTTGGGGAGTGAGCCTACACCGGGGTGCAGGCTACCAGTGATTCAAATCCTAGTAAGGGCACCAGTGCACAGTCATGCCTCCCAAGGTGGGGTGTGACGAGAAAAGCTGACTTAGCTATCAATTTTTATTCCATAAAAATTTTTTGTTATATAATTATATAGCACATGATTTTTCTTTAAACTTGAAAAGAAGTAGTCAGTGCATTGAGATCCCTCTATGAGTGTGTTCGGGGGAAGGGTCAGGCTAAATTGGATCTTATTTATGTAGTATTACCTTGCGTTAATGCAAAAGGCTATTTCATAACTTGAACTTGTAACCTGGTCATACGATAACAACTTTTATAGTTACGCCAAAACTCATCCAATGTTGGCTTAAATTTGAAAATCCAAATGAATTTTGAGTTTCAAGAACACAAATAATCTATATATAAGTGTCACGACCCGGCGAGACCGGATCGGGACACGGAACCTAGAACCATAAATTGCTTCAAGAAACCTATGGCATGAACATGATAACTTAATATCATCATAAACAAAGTTGATAACTAAATTCTGAAATAGCAGAAATCTGAATAACAAACGTTCATCCAATGGAAACATCACAACATAGAATTTGAAGTTTGAAATACAAGTCTAAGTCGAAAAACCTTTAACATCTTGATGAGAGTGATGGGATAACACTCCAACTAGCTCACTAGAAATACGAAACTGAAATAATATAACTCATCTAACTGAATTTCCTCGAAGGATGAGGATTGAACAACAACAATACTTGGATAAACTCGGAAGCTGGCTAACGGCGAGACTGATTACGGTAATCACTGAACATGTGTTAATATAACACGAGTGTGCAGGTTAGTACTTGGAATGTCTTACGAGTGTACAGAGTATGTAAAAACGAGGCTGAGTAAGTAAAAACTGAAATTATACATAACATAAATCATAACATCATAAGATTATGAGAGTAAAGGGGTTGCATGCTAATATACGAAAACATGTGTTACACACCCGTAAGTTTCTAGCACACTTAGTTGGCCCTATTCGCATGTTGGTTGGGAGATTTTAAAGATACCATACATGCGAGAAAGGCTTGGAAAAATGCCGAACAGGTGCCAAGTTAGATTTTCGCAAGAGGATGTCGAACCGTCTTTGCCCGAGAGGCAACATGGCACGGAGGCACCTCTCTTGCTTGATAGCCGGCGTGGCACGGAGCCAAATTGCCGCGATGGCTAGCGTTCCCAACGTTGCTATGCAGCTAGCTTCAATTATAAAGGCCTCACCCTTTAACTTTAAGTCATTTTCACTTCTAAACGATCATAACATGGGGAGGACGAAGGGTTCTCATAAATTTTCATTCGGTGCAGGTCAAGCGTTGTCCAAAAAGTCAAATTAACTTTGGTATCAAAGTATAAAACTGCGGGGA
This sequence comes from Datura stramonium, assembly GCA_018107945.1. NCBI lineage: Eukaryota > Viridiplantae > Streptophyta > Magnoliopsida > Solanales > Solanaceae > Datura > Datura stramonium. The sequence continues at coordinate 51,442 of JACEIK010004725.1, forward strand.
GCATTCCTACGGAGTTAGTTTCGTGAAATTCACACAGCAAATCATCATCCCTCCGAGTCAAAGTGATTGGAATTTCTCCAAACTAGTGTTAATACACTCCTAGGCCTAAAGTGAGTATTTCTCCTTTTAGATTCAGAAATTATAGGTATTCGGCCGTTCTTTGTTAAGTTGAAGGATGATCGGTAGACATATATCAAGTATCGTTTTCTTCCAGTTAGTAATGAAGTTAGTCCTATTCTTTCGTGAATATGATTACAGTTGGGGAGAATAGCTGAATCTCGTTAGTTAATCGGTAAACCAGCAGTCGAGGTATGTAAAGCCGATCTCTTTCGACAAGTTAGTTGTCCCGGTATAGTAAAACAACATGAATCCCGATAAAGTATTTTAGAAACGTTATATCATGCTCGGTATGAAATTTAGTAATATCCGGTAAATTGTTATCATGTTCGGTATATATCACATGTAGTTATTGTTATCAGTTGAGGCTTGATTGTATTGTTTTGGGTTGGATTACTGTACGGCTTCCGTGACACGCCCGGGGGTTAATGGGTGCATGTCGACTCGTCCGTCGAGAGGGAGAGGATACACATCGCTCTACGGAGCGGCATGCCATCCGCCAGGGACGAAGATGGGAGCCAGCTCCTCTATATTTTGCCGTGGTTGGCCTTTATACACCCCGTTGAGCGCTTGCACCCGGGAGTGCTGTTGATTTGAGGAGTCCTCCGGACTTAGGTACAACTATAATCCCGGGGCCCGTGGGCCTAAAGTTGCATACGGGGGACCGACAGGATGCTTATAGCTACTAGGTGATGTGTATGACCTGGGTAGGGGTAAATAGATTGTGATGATTTCACCTTGAAGCTATAGGCTAGGTAAGGTTTATGTTATGTTGTTTTAGTTATTGATAGATAGGCAGTAGAACGCCACGTTATCGATTATGACTCGTGCGCTTCTCGGTATAGCTATGTTAGCCACGATTCCTCTATCTCCAGTCAGTTTCAGTCCGTTTCCTATTACTTCAGTTATTGTGACTTTATTACTTACTTTCTGTTGTTTTGATTATTGCTTTACATACTGTTACCCAGTGGTGCGCGCCCGACCTAGGAGTCTTTTGCATTACTTCCTGCAGGTGTACTTAGACGGAAGCAGATCCCTCGTAGTCCCAGTTAGCGTAAGAGACTTCAGCTCCTTTCATCCCCGAGCTTGGAGAAGACAGGGTTTACTTTCTTCTTATGCAGCATAGTATGGGTAGAGCGGGGCCACTGTCTCAACCATCTTATTATTCTTAGAGGCTTGCGGGTGTATCATATTCCTGTGGTTAGATGTATCGGCCGTGTGGGGTGATATATGTGTTTCAGATTGTATGTGATGGCCATGTGGGGCCTTTTTCAATTGTTAGTTGGTGACCTTGTCGGTCATGGATCAATTTAGCGCCATATTTCATTTTCGAGTTATAACTAGACATCATGGTGGCCTTGTCGGCCGCATAGGACTCCTTATAGTTGGTTGTTCTAGTTTCTTGGTTTATTTTAACAGGTGGCTATAGGCCTTGTCGGCTGGGGGCTGTATTTACAGCCGCTATATAGCCCGTCATTTTCACGATTCCGGAAGTTAGAAGCCCCGGCCTTGCACGGAGGTGCCCAGGATCGGTTAGTTTTGCTTGATCCGGAGTCTAGTAGGTCACCGGTGCAGTCATGCCTCCTAAGGCGGGTGTGACAAACTTGGTATCGAAGCCGAGTCGTATCCCGGAGTAGTCTACAAGCTGTCTATTAGAGTCTTGTCTATGGATGTGTTGTGCACCACATACTATAGGCAGGAGGCTGCAAGGCATATTAGGATGGTTACTCTTTCTTCTTATTCAGTTGTGCTATAGAGCGGTACGGTATAGGTTGAGTCCTAAGCTTATCATACTCTTTGTTTACAGATAAAATGTCGGATAAGCGACATCCTACGATAGGTAGGAGGGTGGATATAGCAGAGAGGGCACCAACAGGATACCTCAGCCTCGATTAGAATCGGCCCATGCGAGGAGCGATACGAGAACGTATCTCGACCTTCCCGGCGGCCACCATTACATCGGGAACCGCTTGGAATGGCACCGCCTCTGGCAGTTCCTATACCTATACCATCTGACCAGGAGGTCAGGAGTGCGGTATTATGTTAGAGCAGATGATGGATGCTCAGCGCCAGTCAATACCACCTACCGCTGTAGAAGCATTAGGAGGACACGGTAGTTCGGTCGGGAATTCTGACATTAAGTTCCCCACGAGTTTACAGGGACAGATCGGACAGAGGATCCCCAAGATTTCCTAAGATCAGATGCAGAGGATTTTCAGGGTAATGAATGCAACACCCACAGAGTCAGTTGAATTGGTGGTATTCCGGCTACGGGACATCGTTGTTTGTGGTATGAGGATTGGGAAAGATCAGGAGATGTTTCCCCCCAACCTGGTCCAGCTTTTCATAGGCTTTTCTAGATCATTATCTACCACGGGAGATTCGACAGGCCCGGGTTGATCAGTTCCTACCCCTCGGAGCAGGGGCCGATGAGTGTTGAGAATATGCCACTGCTTGGTTCGATTCCTTGGCCCAATATACGCCAGCTTTGCGTGGATACCATGCAATCCAGAGTACACCGTTTCATTATGGGGCTGAACCAGAATATGTTGAGACTTGTATCATAGCTACTCTGCGATAGGATATGGATATTGCTCGAGTGTAGGCTTTGCTCAAAATGTGAGGGCATCAAACGGCGGCAATGGGAGATCGGGAGAGCAAGTCGAGGCAGGCGCCGCGGACAGGCCAGATGATTTACAGGAGGAGGCCTGGGGAGGACCTAGGCTACGATTTGTGAATGAGCCACCTAGACCCTGCCTCCATCACAGCGGCAGAGGAGCAAGTTTGGTCGCTGAGGGCAGTCGAGCCCGGCGGAGGTTCGCAAACGGTAAATTCCACCGCGATAGAGGAGGGCGGAGCAGAGTAGGTATATAGAATACCACTTTTCCCTATTTGCAGTCAACATCACCTTGAGCGTGCAGATATGGCTCCAAGGGATGTTATATTTGTGGACAGGAGGTCATCAGATGAGAGATTGTCCGAGTTAGAGATCGGGAGTGTCAGGGATCGACGAGAATAGGTCATCAGCCCAGTCACGAGCTCGGCATCCCACGGCGGGCGCGAGGCCTTCGGTTTCAGCAGGTAGAGGCCAGGCAGATTAGGGGCCTCCAATTCCAGGTGCGAGCCCAGATCGTACCTATGCATTACAGGGAGACGGGATTCAGAGTCGTCACGAGATGTTGTGGCAATTTATGCTGAATATTTGCTCTCATCACACACTTATGTGTTGATAGATCACAGGATCCACCTTGTCCTATGTTACACAGAGTCGTCACCAGATGTTGTGACAGGTATGCTGAATATTTGCTCTCATCCTGCTTATGTGTTGATAGATCCGGGATCCACCTTGTCCTATGTTACACCGTTTGTGGCTCGGAAGTTTAGTATTGTGCCAGAATTTCTTCGACGACCTTTTTTAGTATCTACACCCGTTGGTGACTCTATCATAGCTAAAAAGGTCTATGGGGGGTGTACAATAGAGGTTGTCAGTCGTCAGACGACAACAGACTTGATAAAGCTAGAGATGGTTGATTTTGACGCCATTATGGGTATGGATTGGTTAGCTCCATGTTATGCAAATGTTGAATGCTGGACCAAGACTGTCCGATTCCACTTTTTAGAGGAGGCAGTATGGGAGTGGAAAGGTAGTACAGTTACGCCAAAAGGTAGGTTTATTTCCTATCTTCGGGCTAGGAAGTTGATAGCAAAGGGGTGCATTTACCACATTGCCAGAGTTTAGGATGTTCGGGCAGAACATTCGACCCTTCAGTCCGTTCCAGTGGTTAATGAGTTCCCCGATGTATTTCCAAATGATCTTCCTAGTATTCCCCCAGAAAGGGAAATTGATTTTGCAGTCGATTTATTACCATGCACCCAGCTTATATCTATTCCCCCTTATCGGATGGCTCCTGCTGAACTCAGAGAGTTAAAGGAACAAAGATTTGCTAGATAAGGGCTTTATTAGGCCGAGTACCTCACCATGGGGTGCGCCAATTCTATTCGTGAGAAAGAAGGACGGCTCCCTCCATATGTGTATAGACTATCGGCAACTGAATAAAGTCACTATCAAGAATAAGTACCCGCTTCCCAGAATAGACGACTTGTTTGATCAGCTACAGGGAGCAAGGTATTTCTCAAAGATTGATTTAAGGTCTGGATATCATCAGGTTCGGGTTTGTGAAAGGGATATTCCAAAGACTGCCTTCAGGACCCGATATAGCCACTTTCAATTCTTAGTTATGTCCTTCATGAAAAATGCCCCAGCAGTGTTCATGGACCGGATGAACAGTATCTTCACACCTTACCTGGACTTGTTCATGATAGTATTTATCGATGATATTCTGGTGTATTCTCGCTCAGAGGAAGACCACCAGGATCATCTACGGACAGTGCTCCAGATTCTCAGAGACCGCCAGCTATATGCAATATTTTCCAAATGTGAATTTTGGCTGAATTAAGTAGCCTTCTTGGAACATATTGTGTCAGATGCTGGTATACAAATAGATACACAGAAGATAGAAGCAGTGAAAACATGGCCTAGACCTACCGCTCCGACCGAGGTGCGTAGTTTCCTGGGATTAGCCAGGTATTACAGAAGGTTCATGAAAGGATTTTCCACTTTGGCAGCACCTTTAACCAAACTGACGCAAAAGGCAGCAAAATTCCATTAGACTGAGGCGTGTGAGCAGAGCTTTTAGGAACTGAAAGACAGATTGACATCAGCACCAGTGTTAGCGTTGCCAGAAGGAACAGAGGGCTATGCAGTTTATTGTGACGCTTCGGGTGTTGGGTTAGGATGTGTTTTGATGCAGCATGGTAAAGTGCTTGCCTATGCTTCCAAGCAGCTGAGGAAGCATGAGAAGAACTATCCTACCCATGACCTGGAATTAGCCGCGGTGATTCATGCCTTGAAAATATGGAGACACTACCTGTATGGCGTCCACGTGGATATTTTCACTAATCACAAAAGCCTGCAGTATATCTTCACCAAGAAAGAATTGAATTTGCGGCAGCGTCGCTGGTTGGAGTTGTTGAAAGATTATGAAGTGAATATTTTATATCACCTAGGAAGGGCCAATGTGGTAGAAGATTCCCTTAGCCGTAAATCTATGGGAAGTTTGGCATACTTACAGCCCGAGCAGTGGGAATTGGCCCGAGAATTGCATCAGCTAGCCAATTTATTCGTTCGTATAGCGGAAACAGGAGACAACAGAGCGGTAATCCAGAACACCGCAGTGTCAACTTTGGTTGTGGAAGTGAAGGAACGACAATATGAAGATCCTAGTCTAGTTCAGCTCATGAATAGAGTCCAGCGAGGGAAAGTGACGGATTTTCAAGTAACCGAGGATGTAGTTTTGAGATATAGGGATCGCCTTTGTGTTCCAGACGTTGCAGGGCTTCGCCAGCAAATTATGGGGCAGGTACACTATGCCCATTACTCTCTCCATCCAGGTTCGACAAGATGTACCATGATATAAAAGAGATCTACTGGTGTCCAGGAATGAAAAAGGGGATAGCGGAATTCGTAGCTCAATGTCCCAATAGCCAACAGGTAAAAGTTGAACATCAGAAACCAGGCGGACTGACACAGGATATAGTTGTGCCTCTATGGAAATGGGAAGCAGTTAATATGGATTTCGTAGCAGGAGTACTCGCACCAGGCGTAAATATGATTCAATATGGGTAATTGTTGACAGGTTGACAAAATCAGCTCACTTTTTGCCAGTAAGGGCTACCTTTTCAGCCGAAGATTATGCAGAGCTGTATATTAAAGAAATAGTCAGGCTGCACAGTGTTTCATTTTCAATTATCTCCGACAGAGGGGCGCAGTTCACAACCAAGTTTTGGCAATCGTTTCAGAGAGGCTTTGGGATGCAGGTTAACCTGAGCACAACCTTTCATCCTCAAACAGACAGGCAGGCAGAACGTACCATCAGATGCTCGAGGATATGTTACGAGCATGTGTGATAGATTTTGGAGGTAGTTGGGATGAACATCTATCGGTTATTGAGTTCGCCTATAATAACAGTTATCATTCAACAATTCAGATGGCGCCTTATGAAGCGTTATATGGGAGGAGTGCAGATCTCCAGCTAGTTGGTTTTAGAAAGGCGAATTAGCATTAATTGGGCCGTATATCATTCATCAGTCAGAAGAGAAAGTAAAGATTATCAGGGAACGTCTACTGACTGCTCAGAGCCGCCAGAAATCTTATGCTGACGTGCGGCGCAGAAACATAGAATTTAATGTGGGTGACTGGGTGTTCCTGAAAGTTTCCCCGATGAAGGGTGTAATGAGAATTGGTAAGAAAGGCAAGCTCAGCCCGAGGTTTGTTGGGCCTTATCAGATTCGCCGAAGGATAGGCCAGGTTGCATATGAATTGGACCTACCTCCAGAATTAGAATCTGTTCACCCAGTTTTTCATGTATCAATGCTGAGGAAGTGCATAGGAGATCCCTCCCGAATTGTCC